>QODF01000137.1:1312564-1336319 GCA_024372805.1 Oostethus manadensis | reverse complement strand
ATCCAACAAAAAGGGTTTTGGAGAAGTGTCAGGAGAGGGAAGAAAATCAAACAGGGTTTGGGTGGACGATAAATAGGCTAGTGAAAGATGTGGCTATTGAAGAGATGTTAGTGTCCCCTACTGTTCCCTTTCCAGTCGTTCCACCATGGTCTTTTGAGGAGGCTGATGTAGATATGTGTTTATTAAAATATAATCAGATTAACAACATTGATAAGAAAGACGTTAGTCGATACATACAAGCAAAATATAGAGATCGAATCCCGATATTTACTGATGCGTCAAAAAAGGGAGCTAAAGCAGTAGGGGTGGCCTTTGTTATTCCTGACTTAAATGTTGCAGTCAACTATATAGTAAATGATCATTTGTCAGTGTACACTGGAGAGCTGATGGCCATTTGGCTGGCTCTGCAATGGGTGGAAGTGGTTGAACCAGTATCAGTTGTTGTAGCTTCAGATTCCAGTAGTGCTCTTGTCAGCATTAAAACTATGAACTCAGAGTCAAGACAAGATATCATTTATGAGATAATTCAGACGATTAGTAGAATAAAGAAGGCAGGGATAATTATGACGCTATTATGGGTGCCAGCACATATAGGAGTGGTGGGGAACGAATTGGCAGATACGTATGCAAAGACAACAACAAGGAGAGCACAAATACAGGTAAATATAAAATATAGTAAAGCTGAAATTAAGGCAGTTGTGAAGGACAAGATTGTAAAGAAATGGCAGGACGCATATAGGGATAGAGACTCAAAAGGTAGGCAGCTGTATAGTGTTAAAAAAAAGAGTGGATCAAATAAGAAGTAGCAGCAGAAATAGGAAAGAAGAAGACATCATAACAAGAATGAGAATTGGACATACAAGTCTTAACAGTACACTTAAAATAATAGGGAAACATGCAACAGGTTTTTGTGACTACTGTAATGTAACTGAAAATATTAGTCATGTCTTAATACATTGCAAGCAGTGTCAGCAGAAGAGAAGGCTGGTGAAGAGTAAATTTAAGCAAGAGAAGATAAGATACAATATTGCCATCATATTACAGTTAGACTCGGGGCATGTTTTATACAGATATATATTTTTATTCCTAAAGACAACGGGATTCATAAATAGAATATAGAACAAAATAAATTCTGTTCCACACTCCTATTCGGAAGGTGGCGGTAATGCACACCTAAAAGCTGTTTGCCAACCGCCAAATAAACAACAGAAGAAGAAGAAGAAGAAAAAAAAGAAGAAGACGAACACTTCCTGTCATTATCAGCGTGGTGAAGATGGCGGAGCACAAATCGGTGCCGAGTGATTTGTATAAATGCGTATACTCGTTTCTTCTGGATAACAAATTCACGAAGGCGGCTCAGCAGTTTGTTAAACAAATTAAAGTGGTAAGTAGCCTGTTATGTATTGACGCGGTGAGGCTTGGACGTGAACTTGTCATGTCTAACATTCGCGGAGAGCCTTGCGCGCGTGAGTGTAGCCACTTAACACGTGGATCACAGAGCGCATACATGCTGTGTACATGTCGGTTGCCCGTTTATTCTAAAATCAATGTACTTTGAGAATTGTGCTAGGAGAATTGACCCTTTGTGTGTTTGTGTTTATGTCAATAGAGCCCACAGGATCCCAATGAAGAAAGCCTTCTTAACATATACGACTTCTGGGTGAAGTGAGTTGCTTGTTGTTGTATTATACAGTTCAGTGCTGGGTTTTGTGTAGTACACATAAGAATTGTGGAAAATAGTTTTCATTCTTCTTAGTTGGAAAGATCTATGGTTTGTACCTAATCTGAGATGTTTAGGGCGTTAGCGATACAATTTCAAAGCATACAAATTTGCGTGTTGTATCTTGATTGGTAGTGGACGTTTAGTTAAAAATATATCTTATACTATGGGTGGGAATCACAGTAAACTGAAGCTCCACAATAATGACGATACTACTAGCTATGACACGTCTTTTGAAAATGTACCTTTACTACATTAATTTTAAAGCAACTGTTCCATTTTAAGTACTGGTGTTCTCTTTAATCACCATAGATTGAGGAGCAAGGACATTTATCGGCATTCTCTAATGATGCATTTCTGTGTATGCTTAGATCTCCGCAAGCTAAGAAACGAAAAGCATCTGCTGGCACGTCTGAGGCAACTAGCCCATCAGCCAAGAAGGCAAAAGCCAGCAAAGAGAGCTCCAGCAGTGAAGAGTCCAGCAGTGAGGAAGATAAACCTGTTGCTAAACAAAAGTCTACCACTGCTAGTAATATTAATGCACATTTAAATGACTGTTTTTTAAATCCTTGTATGTCAAGAGTGCATTTATCTGCCATAAACAGCCAAGGCTGCACCTGTTAAGGCAGTGGCTACCAAAGCTGAATCCAGCAGCAGTGAAGAATCGAGTGACTCTGAAGATGAGAAGGCCCCGGCTAAGGCTCCAGCCAAGGCCCCGGCTAAGGCTCCAGCCAAGGCCCCGGCTAAGGCTCCAGCCAAGGCCCCGGCTAAGGCTCCAACCAAGGCCCCGGCTAAGGCTCCAGCCAAGGTAGCAATCGGTCATCCAACTTACAAACACTGTGGTGTTTGTTTTGTATTTAAATTATTGAACGCTTTATTGTCATTTTGGCGCCTGTGAAGCCCCCCGCAACTGCAGGCACCACTAGGAAGAAAGACAGCAGTTCTAGCAGTGAGGAATCAGACTCTGAAGATGAGCTGGCCACCAAGTCTTCCCCATCAAGTGAGTGTAGAAACTTTATGTTGTTGGCCTTTTATTTGATCTTTCTGAAAGTATATCAGCATTATTTATTTAACTCTGAATAACAGAGCCGGTGGCTGTTACCACGCCTAAAACTACAACTCCTGCTAAAGCAAAGGAAGAAAGCAGCAGTGAAGAAAGTTCCTCTGAAGATGAGGAACCATCCAAGGTGAAGAAACTAAACATCTCAGACAGAATTTACACTGCCGGTCTAATCCATAATTGGTCACTTAGAGAGAAAATTGTGCTCTTGGAACTATCAAATGTAACTTCAACCTTGATGTCATGTTTTAAATCTTTCAGCTGGTGATGTGACAGTTTCCTCCACAGCTTTAGTTAAGTTTAAAGCAGATATGTTTGCTTGATAGGCTCCAGTCAAACCTGGCCAAGTGAAATCTGTAGCTGCAGCTCCCGAGTCAAGCAGCGAAGACTCATCATCCGAAGATGAGGCTCCACCCACAAAGAAACCCAAATCAGGTTTATTATAGTTTTTTTTTTAAACATTTATATTGTTACAAAAGAGTATTTATTAATTTATTTACTGCGTTTGCGGCCCGCAAGACTGTTGTTTGGCCCCATCTTTATCTGACAATTTTAATGTTAATGCGGCCCTCACAAGGAAGTGAAGAAAAGACAAGTATTTAATTATGGGAAGAGTAAGATTAGAGTTCTCAATTATTTGCCACAACAGTGGAATCGCGGGATGTCAATACTCAACATGATGTCTCAAATCACGGTGTCATAAACAGACATTTGTAAGAAAATCCCGCAGAGGACACTGGGAAACAGGAAGTGCTCCCAGCAACGCTACAATATGAAGGGCAGTGTTGTGTGCGGGGCTGACGATCTAACCAATCAAAGTGGGGTATAACACTCAGGGGCATGACATCAACTGGGCTTGATGCAAGCAGAGAAACATTTTTTAATGAGTAAAAGTTAACGCAGCGTTGCCATGGAGGTTTTTCTTCTGTGCTTGGCTAGGTAACCGCGGACATTCGTCCCAACTCGCTGTTCAAAAGTGTTTTAAGTTGCTACCCAGCGTGACATTATACAACGTGTATAGGTTATCTCTCTCTCCGGATAAATCAGGGGAAAAAATTAAAAGTGATGCGTGACCAGCGAGATAAAAAAAACGTGGGGAACTTGGTGTGGTTTGCGGTCTGAGTCCAGTCGGATTTAAATGGTGGTGGTGGGTGGTGGGGGGTGGAGAAGGAGCTTGGATGGCATGACAGTAGATGGGGTTTGTGGCGCACAGCGCGTGCCGCCTGGTTGCGGTCTGGTTTGGAACGCATTGCTGGATTCCTTGCTTTCATTTTAAATCTCACGGCGTAGCCTACGCCAGGGTGTTTGGGTGTGGAATGGATGTCAGGGTCATTTATAGGGCTGCACCGTTTTCCGTGCATCGGCTAAACACAACACGCCAGTCATTCCACGTACCAAGAACTAGCTTCTGTAGCCGAGGCTCCGACCGCCAAGGCCGCCACCCAGCTCCCTCTGCACCTGACCCTTTTGACGGGAGGCTTTTAACTGTCACAACTAGCTTAATTTTTGTGTTTCCTTCGAAAAATTTAGATAGTAAATATGAGCAATTCAGACATAAGCAAGTATCCTGTAATGGACTGTGGTTCACCTCAAAGTTCCAGTGTAATTATTTTCACTGAAGCCTTACACAGTTTTTTTTTCTCGCTGCTTTTTACTTGATTTCATAATTTCTTTAGCCTTTTGCCTCTAGTGTCCTCTTGATGCCATATTTTCTGTATGTATAGGAGCATACAATGCAGTTCCACCCCCTGCCTCAGTCCAAATAGCTCCAGTTTCTTCAGCAGCCAGCAAGGCCAATGACGACTCTTCAGATAGCAGCGATGACAGCAGCGATGAAGATGAGGGCACGAAAGCAGTTGGTAAGAGATGACCAACTTTCTTTTCCGGGAATCAAAATAATGTTGTTTCTTACCCATCTTGTACACCCTCCAGCTAAACCTGCTGTCACAAAAAAGGCAGCACCTACTAAATCTATAGTGAAGAAGCCTGCTGCAGAAAAAGAATCCAGTTCTGAAAGCTCAGGTAGCAAAGATTCAAATCACTGTCAAAAAAAGGGCCAAAGTGTGTTAATTGTACTGTTCTAAAACCTTGTCCTCTCAGATTCAAGCTCCGATGAAGAGGTAAAAAAAACACCAGCCAAGGTCACACCAGCTAAAGCAGCCCCGTTGAAACAGACCCCAGCAAAAAAATGCAGTTCAGGCAAGAAATGGCATATTCGAAGCATGTTTTTATGTTTTCTTACTTTTTATGAAACCCCTGACTAGGATTTCACTAATAAATACTGTTTGTCTTGACTACTAAAGCAGCTAAACCCAAACCTGCTGCAAAGGCTGCGGTTCCTGCTACCAAGGCTGCCGCCACTGCAACAGAAAGCAGCTCAGACTCTGACTCCTCATCTGAAGAGGACAAACCAGTTAAAGCCAAACCGGCAAATGTTAAACCTGCCACCCCTGCTACAAAAGGAGCCACTCCTGTAGCAAAAGCTGCTGCTCCAGCAAAGTCGGCAAATTCAAAAAGCAGCTCAGAAACAGACTCCTCATCTGAGGATGAACCACCTCCAAAACAAAAGGCACCCACAACAAAACCTGCTCCAATGGTTTCTGGTCCTCCGGGAAAAGCTGCAACACCTGCTGCAAAGGCTGCAGAAAACAGTTCAGATTCGGACTCCTCAGAAGATGAGGAAGAACCAGTCAAAGCCAAACCAGTGAATGTTAGACCTGCCACCCCAGCTTCAAAAGTAGCCACTCCTGTAGCAAAATCGGCTGCTCCAGCAAAACCAGCACCAGCAGAAAGCAGCTCAGACTCTGACTCCTCATCTGAAGAAGAGGACAAACCAGTCAAAGCCAAACCGGCAAATGTTAAACCTGCCACCCCTGCTACAAAAGGAGCCACTCCTGTAGCAAAAGCTGCTGCTCCAGCAAAGTCGGCAAATTCAAAAAGCAGCTCAGAAACAGACTCCTCATCTGAGGATGAACCACCTGCAAAACAAAAGGCACCCACAACAAAACCTGCTGCAAAGGCTGCTGGTCCTCCAGGAAAGGCTGCAACACCTGCTGCAAAGGCTGCTGGTCCTCCAGGAAAGGCTGCAACACCTGCTGCAAAGGCAGCTACAAAGGCTGCAGATAGCAGTTCAGACTCTGACTCCTCCTCTGAAGATGAGGAAGAACCAGTCAAAGCCAAACCAGTAAACCTTAAACCTGCTTCCAGAGCTTTAAAAACAGCCACCCCTGCAGCAAAAGCTGCTGCTCCAGAAAATTCAACACCAAAAAGCAGCTCTGAGTCAGACTCCTCATCTGAGGATGAAGAACCTACAAAAGCTAGGATGACCGCAGTGAAACCTGCTACCCCCGCTGCAAAGTCAGCAGCAGCTAAAAGCAGCTCGGAGTCTGACTCTTCATCTGAAGATGAAGAACCAGCAAAAGCTAAGGCAACTATAGCTAAACCTACTGTAAAGACTGCTGCTCCTCCAGCAAAGTCTGCTGCTGCAGAAAGCAGCTCTGACTCTGACTCCTCTGAAGATGAGCCTGTCAAAGGGAAGGCAGCACCTCCTAAACCTGCAACCTCCATCGTAGCTACTCCTGCAGCTAAGGAAATATCCCGTGCTGAGAGCAGCTCAGACTCTGACTCTACTGATGATGAAGCTAAAGCCAAGGCTAAACCTGTTGTCAAAAAAGCTGCAGCACCTAAGGTGGTCAAGAAACCTGTCAAACCTCCAGCGGCAGAGTCCAGTGATGACAGCTCTAGTGACGAAGAACCTGCCAAGAAGGTGGCAGTGGTAGCCAAGGCTGGAACTACAAAGGTAGCTGTGGCAAAGAAAGCTCAAGAGAGCAGCTCTGACACCTCAGACAGCTCAGACTCTGATACTCAAACTAAGAACACCCCTGCCAAGACTGTTGCCAATGGCAAAACTACTAAATCTGCATCAGCTAAGCCTGCTGAGTCATCATCCAGTGAGAGTAGTTCAGAGGAGGAAGAGGAGGCCAATAAGAAAAATATTGTGAAAACCTCCACACCTGCTGCATCCACCAAGACTCCACCTGCTGCTAAAGCCAAAGGCAGCAGCAGCACTTCCTCAGACAGCTCAGAAGATGAGGCACCAAAAAGAGCTGCCACAGCACCTACTACTCCAAAAACCAATGGTAAGTGAAGAGATTGAAAATCACAATAACTTGGTTGTCAAACAAAATAAGTCAAGCAAGTCGATCTTCCCAAATGTATGCAGGCACCAATGGAAAGCAAAAGGACGAGTCACCTAAAAGTGAAAAAGAGGAGAAGACGAAAACCAAGACTCCAAAAAACAAGAAGGCAACCACTACACCACAGACGTTTCCTAAACAGAATAAGAAAGTAAGAGCAACGGGTTTAATGAAGTTGTGTACAACAATGAGTTTCAAAATCAACGTTTTAAAAATGGAATATCTAACAAATGCACAAATATGCAGGAGGAAACAAGGTTTTCCTTCTAAATCCTTGCTGTTCAGAGTCAGAAGACGGGGGCTGCATTCCAATTGCGATTTAAGTTGCCCTTGTTGAGTTCCCCTCTACACTTTGTCAGAGAAATCCTCACTGCCATCATAAGTGTTTCATTTTTCCCAAAAGCTGAAGCGAACTTGGTGCAACCCAACACTTAAAAGGGTTTATGGAGAGAGTTGTAATTTACCCACAATGCATTACAGTGGTGCTAAAAATACACATTCATGATGTGGCAGTAGTGAACGTGAAACACCAGTTGTTTACTGCCTAGGAAGAAGATGCATAAAATGAGTGTAGTAATTATTCAATTTAACTACTTCTGCAGTGGCCACATGTCAGCAACAATTGCAAGCCGTTTTCAAAATAATATACCCTTTAAGGGCACTCATGAACCCAGTTTTTGTTTGGATGAGAGGCTGGAAACGATAAAGTATTTTACCGTTTAGACCAGAAAATATTTCTGCCCCTAAAAATACTGTTGTATTTTCCTTTGGCAGGAAACAAATCATAAAAATAAACTGGTATTGTGTTTTCAGACCAACGTGCCTTATCGAAGAATAAGGGAGGAAGAGGTGGAGGTGGATCCCCGTCTTGCAAATAATTCTTTCGATGCTAAGGTAAGCTGAAGTATTTGCGGTACTTCCTAAGAATACTGTCTGTGGTGTCCTTTTTTTTTATTTTTATGACTGACTCTGTAGGCAAGTCTACTCCTGAACTGCTGCACAAAAAAAGCAAATAAGGCAAAACATGCTCTCCTATTGTGATCCCTGTAATATATTGTAAGTGATGTCTGACATTGTTTTGTTTTTTTCCAATATCAGTTATGCGATATTTTCCAACAAATACTTATCATTGGGCATGGCAAAAAAGTGGCTCGAGGAACTCACAAATTTGTTGAATCCAGTGTATTGCACGATAGAAAAGGGATGGTTATCCAGTGTGATACAATCCATGCTTTTCCAGCTTTCCCCAGGGAATTAGAAGTATTGAAGGAAGAAGTCTTTACGGTCTTTGCAAATCACACATTTAATATCTGAAGGAGACACCACAGACGTAACATATTGTTAGTCAGGCACAGAGCGAGCAACCATGGTTGTTTACGTACTTCACGACACGCGTTGATGAGGTCACCATTTGCATGCCGGTAAATACAGGAGCCCATAGGTGTGTGTGTATATATAGCAGTTTTTAAGTCATTTTTTATTATATGGGAAAAAACCCGCTATCAACATTTATAGAGATTACATTTTTATGCCAATATTGAAAATAATACTGATAATGTTGGTGGGCCGATATTATCAGACATCCCCATTTATTGCAAATACACATTGTGGTGCTGTTACCCCAAAGTCTGCCCCCATAAGTCAGGTTGACTTGAAAATTTTCACACCGCCCAATATGTTTTAACAAACACCCGCTGTAACTTTAAGGTGTTTGGCCAAATCATCATAAAATGTGGCACATACCTTTTTAGCAGGTCTTCTAACTTCTTCTGTGCGATGGAAGACTCCGGGAAATTGTCCTTGTCTTTAAACATTGTGACTGAAGTTTAAAAAAATCTCCCGGAATGTAATTTTAGAGATAAAAAAAAAATGTACCTTTTTGCCTGAATGTTGAAAAGATGAGAAAGAGGCAGTCCGTCAACAGTCACTTTATTGAAAAAAACTGGTTACTGTACGGGCGATCTAGTCACCAATCAGGAATCTGCTTGTACACATTTATTGCCTCGCAAACTGTCTGAAACAGTGTTGTCCAAAATGCTCAAAAACGTATACTGTATTTTTTTGGACTACAAAGCGCACCAGAATATACTTTTTTTTTTTTAATTTAGAAAATGTGTTTTTTTTCATATATTAGCTGCACTGTGAAATTAGATAGGGAGGGATAAGCAGAAAGGAAAAGAAGACAGATTTTGTGAACGTTTATTTGTATACCTGGTTTCCAAACAGTGTCAGTAATGCAGCAGTAAAACGGCTCAAACATAACAAAAGTCATTGTTTCTATTAATTCTCTTCCTGTTCACCGAAACCACTGAAGTCGTCTTTTTCAGTGTCTTTGAAGAGCTTCAGAACATCTCCATCACACACTATTTGACTTTGTCGCCTTTCATCTCCATGATGAGGTTGTGAAGAGAAAAAAATATTTTGCGTTCTTGCTGCATTTTTCTTTGAGCACGTCAAAAACTAGTGTCACTGCCTTCTACACGATGGAGGCACCTGCGCATGCCCAAATCCTAGTGCATTATGGGAAACAATCATGTTAAGCATTATGTTCGAATAAGTTTTTGTTGCACTTTTAAACAAGTTAAAGTAAAATTACTAAATTTACGAGATTTAAAGTCGAGAAAAAGGGTGATAATTTACCCTTTGACCCATGTCAAGGGTCACTCAAGTCCCCTGTGTTTATAGGTGTCTCTGGTAATGCCTGTTAAATGAAGAATTAAAAGCATCAAGATTTGGAGAATTAAGTCGTAAATTGATGACAATGATGTTGTATATCTACGAGACAAGTGTCATATTACAACAGAAAAAACGTAACTTTACGGGAATAAAAATCGTAATGTCATTTTGTAGGCTTTGACTGAGACCGCTACGAACCGGGGAGCTGTATGTGGACCAGGTCATATTAATCTGGTTGTAACCAACTGCTCTGTTTTAATAAAAACTTGTCTGAAGTCATGAACGTTTCCTTCCTTGCCCGAGACACCTATGAAAAGCTAGCTTTATGTGGAGGGCCAGGGTACGTGAGGGTAACGGTGAGATGTTGCTAACCTGTTTGTGTCCAACTGCTCTATTTTGCTCTCTCATAAATGAAAGCTTATCTTGTTTTTTTTCTCAAATTTACAACTTTAAATCATGTAGTATTACGATTTTTAATCTCGGAATCTTAAAGTAAAAACAAAATAAATATTTTAGCCGCATCGTGTCATAAGCCACCGGTTTCAAAATGTAGGAAAAAAGTAACGGCTTATCGTCTGAAAAATACAGTACACAAACTGGCTAGCACATGTCTGTAAAACCCATAGCAAGATTAGCTGAAAAATACAGCAGCCATCAACCCAAATGTACAGGCACGGGTGGAACTAATTGTCCACAGATCATTGACCGTTTGTCAAATGTTTCTAAAAAATTGAGGATGTCTGTACTCAACTGTTGATTCAACACATTCTGCTCATGCAGTTTGGGTCCAACGGCGACTGGGGCCAGAAAGCAAACAATGACCTCCGCTTCACCAAAGGCAAATCATTCCGCCACGAAAAGACAAAGAAGAAGAGGGGAAGTTATCGAGGCGGCGCCATCTCCACCACAGTTAACTCTATTAAGTTTGACAGCGAATGAGCGCGGTCCCCCCTTTTGGCTCCTTTCACCTGAATTGGACAGCACCTGTGTGAAGCAAGGCTGTCAGTCGGCTGGATGCTCCCTCTGGTAACAGACGCAGAAGCAGCACATAACATGCTAGCATTGCAGATCCAATTAGCTTTATGAATATTTGAAAAGAATACTTCAATCGACTGAAGGCGGAAGAAACAAGGATGCACAATGACTACATATAGACACTGGGTGGCCTAAGACCACCAGCCCACAGTAAATCTGCGGAGTAGGCTTTTTTTTTTTTTTTAATCAAGGTTTTCCCATTCAGTCATGTTTGAATGACAGCCATTAATCTCCATCCTTTTTGTTCATTTTTATAACGTATTCTCGGTTGATTGTACCTCTGTAATATGAACATCGGAGAGGTGTCTACTCGTTTTTCCCTGAACGTCGTATAGAAGACATACGTATGTTTTATGTGTTTTTATTCCACATCACCAATTAGGACCTTGTATTGATGGAAAAATTCAGCTTTTCTCTCTCCTGATAATTGGCAGGCATAATTGGTGTCATTCACCTACAGTTGAGAACTTGTTTCTGTTGAGATTAATTGTACTGTGTCGTACTGTATGCTTTTTTCTAATAACTGTAATTAAAATGTTACAACAAAGACGTATAGTTGTCGTTTAATTACTAGCAGGTGGATTTTTTTGTGGATGTTTTTTTTTTTTTCTGAGAGAAATTCAGTGGCGACGATACAAATGCACATTTGAACAAAGAGCTGTAAAGGTCCACAATTGTGTGGAGAGACCTTTTGTTACACGAACGTCATATTAAGTCACAAACGCGCCGCCTTCTGTTCGTTCGTCGTCCTTTTTCACTATCAAGTGACGTTTTTAGAATCTCCGTCGCTTCAGAAGGACGCAGCCACTTTGTATTTTAAACAAAATCTGCTCGTTCACGCGCACCATAACACTATTTTGTACACATCAAAGTCGCGCTGGGCGAGAGAAACTGGGCAGCATGTGAGTAGGACTTTTTAACACTTGGTTTTGCACTCTGTTGACTGTTGACGAGGAGGGCGGCCATTTTGATAAAGTTGTTAAAGATCGATCCATGTAGCGATGGCTTCAAAGCTAGTGGTATCACACCGATACTACTATGATAGGATCATTGATGTAGAAGTCTTCTCATTACTCATTACTTTTGGGTGCATTAATTTCACATAGCAACACTGAAAGGAACGCCTACACCTAACGTTAACTTTTCCAAACTCAAATGCAACTTTCTCAGCAAGTGGCAGAGGATTGAGGCCATGCTTATGTTGCGCTGTTTCTTTGGCTTTTGTGTTTTTTTTGTAATACTGATTCAAAGAGCCACCCACATGGTGGTGTGGAGTGATTTAATGCCAGTCAATTTTACAGGTCAAATGCAAAAATGGAAACCATGAAAATACGGACATTTTCATCACTTTCTAAAAACACAAAACCAAAACCGGACGTGAAAAGAGGTCCTGGGAAAACAGGACGTTCGATCACCCTGTTTCTGGGGTTGGCAATTCCAAAGCCATATGCGGTTCTTTCTGCAGCCCTTTTGTTTTGGCTAGTCCGTTCATTTTCAACGAAACCAGCACAGCAGCGCAATTATTGCCAATCTCTGTGCGTGTGAGTTAAATGTTATGCTTATGTATGTCCAGAAAGTTGGAAAACTTTCATAGCACTGTTATCAACTTGGTGACTTTGTCGCTAAATCTGACGACAACAAATCTAGCAATTTTTTCTGCTGTAGTTGAGAGTTTTCTGGTATTTGGGAACTTAATAATGAAAGCACGTATTGATCTGCAGTTTGTGTTCTCACTGAGCAGCAGCGGTGCTTCTGAAAGATGAGGCTGCATCAAAAAGTGTCACAAGATGTCTGCACGGTCAGCTCGTGCTACACACTGAGAGCATAGTGGAGCGCCACGCATCCACAACTCACGCATGCTCAAGGTGTGATGCAACCGGGGTGTATCTTTTTTAATTATTAAATTACTACTCATTACACTCACTTTGTAGTTCTAAATCTAATACGGTGTTTTTACTCACTTTTTTTTGTCTCCGAGGTTCTGCTTTTTTTCTACAGTATTTGTTACAGTATATTATATGGGTTGATGACATCATCTAACGACGTTTGGCAAATTGTAGGACAGCCAGCAGCTACTTTTCTTACGGAGGAGTTAGTGATTCGCTAATCAGTACTCTCTTGCAGGTAAACATGGTAGGACAAAATAATACTGTGTCGGATTTCCCGGAGCTATTTGACATTTCTAAAAATATATGTATATGTAACACAATAAAAAGAAAAAAACTGAATAAACAACAAAACATTTATAATGAGATTTTGCCACGATTGAGCTGTCCGCCGAAGAAATACTTACCTACTGGAATGTCATTTTTATTCACATTGTTACTTTCCACTAGATTTCGTGTTGAACAGTTAATTCCATTTTTACTGGCCAATTCCACGATTCCGTCCCCAATTCTGTTAACACTGAAATCATAGGGTCCTACATATTAGGTAAGTTTACATTAGTTTACACAGACGTTTACATAAGTTCATCTTCAGTAGTAGCAAAAGTACTTGATCAACACCGCTTTTTCTCCTCTTAACTACTTTGATAGGACAAAATTCCCTCCGAATCTGATAGCCAGACAGGGTGACGCTGTTGTTGCCGGCCATAGCTGTCTGTTGTCATAGCCAGTGAGCTATAAGAAACAGGCTGTCAGTCCACGGTGTTGCACATTTCAGGCATCGGGTAGTAAGGTTTAACCAAGATGATACTTTTGTCGCCAGCTTCAGCTATCTGGTAAATGCAATGATAAAAAGGATGGAAAAGACAAAGACAAAACAGGAAAATCAATGCCTAAATGAAACAAGGGGCCGCACGGTGGTTGAGTGGGTAGCACATTGGTCTCACAGTCAGGAGGTTCAGGGTTTAAATCTTCGTTGTACATCTCTGTGTGGAGTTTGCATGTTTTCCCCGTGCGTGTGTGGGTTTTCTCCGTGTACTCCCGTTTCCTCCCGTATTCCAAAAACATGCATGTTAGGTTAATTGGCGACTCTAAATTGTCCATAGGTATGAATGTGTGTGTGAATGTTTGTCTGCCCTGCGATTGACTGACGACCAGTCCAGGGTGTATCCCTCCTCCCGCCCAAAGTCAGCTGGGATAGGCTCCAGCATCCCCGCAACCCTAATGAGGATAAGCGTTATGGAAAGTGAATGAATAAATGAACAAAGCAAAGACAAAATGTAAAAAGAATATGACCCCATTTGTATATATTTTTTATTATTCTTTTTATATTTCCACGTGTATTTCTTTTTAATTTCAACACTCCTGTGGTTCCATAGATACTAGCATAATCCTACTAGTTGCACTTATAGTTGTTGTAATTGGTTTATTTCAAATTTTGAAAAGTTCATAAGATGTGGTTTTAAACTGATGTTTTGCAGTTACAGACTATTTGTCTTTAGTGGGTGAGGGGGGAAATGGCTCTATTGATAGTAAAGGTTGCTGACCCCTAATCTTATAAAGCAATGGTTTACAGAAGAAACGGAAAAGATTCTAAGCATACTGTATTTCTTAACTTTGCTTTTTTGTGAAACACCTGACAAGGATTTCAGTTTGCAAAACTCTTCTTTACAGATTCAGACAGCAGCTCAGAAGATGACGCTCCAGCAAAAGCTGCTAGTAAAGCAGCTAAAGCCAAACCTGATACTAAGGCTGCCACCACCGTAGCAGAAACAACCTCTGACTCTGACTCCTCATCTGAAGATGAACCAGTGAAAGCAAAGCCAGTTACAGCTAAGCTTGCCATCCAAGGACCTAAACATGCCACACCTAGAAAGCTTGTTCATGTTGTGGCAGGAGAAAGCAGTTCAGGCTCAGACTCTTCATCGGAATATGAACCAACTGCAAAAGCCAAGGCACGCACACTTGTTCCTCCAGCAAAGGCAGCCGCAGATGCTGCTGCTAAGACTGCCGCAAAGGGAGTTGCGAAGGCTGCCACAAAGGCCAGCGCAAGGGCAGCCATCAAGGCCAGCGCAAGGGCAAGCTCCACCAAGCCAGCTGTCGCAGAGCCTGTGTCAAGCAGTTCAGGCACCAATTCCTCCTCTGAAGACGAAGTACCTGTCAAAGCCAAAACAGCAAAGGTTAAACTTTCCTCCGCAGCTTCAAATATATCCACTCCTGTAGCAAAAGCTACAGCTGCTCCAGCAAAGTCAGCAGCAGCAAAAAGCAGGTCACAGTCAGACTCATCATCTCATGATGAAGAACCAACAAATTGTAAGCCAACTACAGCTAAACCTGCAAAGACTCCTGCTTCTCCAGCAAAGTCTGCCGCTGTTACAGAAAACGGCTCAACTCCGTCTCCTCATTGGAGGAAGATGACGAACCTCCTGAAGCCAAGCCAGCTGCAAGTAAAGCAGCTAACCCTGCAGCAGAGGAAATATCCCGTGCAAAGAGCAGCTCAGACTCTGACTCTCCTGATGACGACGCTCAACCCAAGGCTAAACCTGTTGTCAAAAAAGCTGCAGCACCTAAAGTAGTCAAGAAACCTACCCAGTCCAGTCCACTCCAGTGATGACAGCTCTAGGGACGACGAACCTGCCAAGAAGGTGGCAGTGGTAGCCAAGCCTGGAACTACAAAGGTAGCTGTGGCAAAGAAAGCTCAAGAGAGCAGCTCAGACTCTGATACTCAAACTAAGAACACCCCTGCCAAGATTGTCGCCAATGGCAAAACTTCTAAATCTGTCACAGCTAAGCCTGCTGAGTCATCATCCAGTGAGAGTAGTTCAGAGGAGGAAGAGGAGGCCAATAAGAAAAATATTGTGAAAACCTCCACACCTGCTGCATCCACCAAGACCCCACCAGCTGCTAAAGCCAAAGGCAGCAGCAGCTCTTCCTCAGACAGCTCTGCGCCCACCATTCCCAAAACAAAAAGTCAAGAGATTGAGAACAAAGTACAAAACTGTAATAACTTGGTTGACAAAATAAGACAAGCAATTCGGTCCTCCCAAATGTATGGAGACACCAATAGAAAACAAAAGGATGAGGAGTCATCGGAAAGTGTAGAAGAGAGAAAAACCAAGATTTCAAAAAACAAGAATGTAATCACTACAGCACAGACGTAAACAAAGTAAGAGCAAAGAGTGTTATGAAAAGTTGTGAAAAATCTTATAAACAGTGAGCTTCAGAAGCAAAATGTGGGGCGGCATGGCTCAGGTGGTAGGAGTGGTTGGCTCCCGAAGGTTGCGGGTTCGATCCTCCGCTTACTTGTGTGATCATGTCTAAGTATCCCTTCAGTACCGATACTGAACCCCCAGTTGCTCATGATGCTACTATCGCACACTCGCCACGATACAACGTTGTTGTTGGTGTGGCGGAAAGCAACCATATCACCAAAAAAATATCAAAAAACAAAATTAAAAAAAAATGGAATAACCAACAAATGCACACATTTAAACGAGAAAATGATGGTTTCCTTCCAAGTGGAATGGTTGATAAAATGACACTGCCACCTAGTGGCAAACATCAAGGCCTGAAGTGTGCCATGATTTGTATTTTCATTTGACAGGAAACAAGTCATAACAATAAATTGTGGTATTGTGTTTTCAGTCCAATGTATCGTTTGAAAGAACACAGGAGGAAGAGGTGGAGGTGGAAGCCCGTCTTGCAAATAATGCTTTCAATGCTAAGGTAAGATGATGGAAGTCAGAAAAAGTGGGACTTTGCTTTCAGAATAATGTCTTGGGTTGGGGTTGGAAAGGACTTTTGTTTTAACACCTAAGTAGTTGTTGGATGGCATATAAAATGGTGACTTGAGCCACTGAGAAGGAAAGGTGAAAAGACATTTATGGCGACTACATTTTAATAATTTTAAAAGCTTAAATAAAACATTAACTTAAGGAGGGCTTAAGCCAAAACATTTTCAGGGGCTCAGACAGGACTAAGCCCGTTTGTCACTATTTGTCTAATGATTATAATAAAGTTAAAGGATCTATGTATTACGCCTATGCATTTTGAGCACAATGCTTATTTATTCTGCATGACTGTAGATGTAATGTCCATTCAACACATTGTTCATTCAGTTTGAATCCAACAGGGACTGCCGTAATGCAAACAAGGTTCACTGCTTAACTAAAGCCAAATCATTTTGCCACAAAAAGAAAAAGAAGAGAGGAAGTTATCGTGAGCCAACTCCACCACAGGGATAAGGTGGTGATTCACAGAGGGGCAAAACGACTAGAGAAAAGAGAGAGAGAGTTTACATTTTGTAAAAATGTAAACACTTTTCCTGATGTCGTTGGGAAAGGGACATATTTCTGCTATTTGCATTTTTCTTCACCAAAATTGTAATTTTTTGACGGTTCTCAGAAAAACAGCGGTTAGAGCGGCACTTTCCGTGCGAGCTCGCCTCACCATGAGAGAGCAGTCCGGGCACAGTGAGAGAGGACTACCGCTATATCAAACATCCAACTTTACCACGGTGTATTTGCAGACATAAAAGTGAAAGCACATATAGTTCTGAGCTGTGAGTGCAGAGTCAACTGCCTCTGCACATAACCTGCCTCTCCTGGAG
This sequence comes from Oostethus manadensis, assembly GCA_024372805.1. NCBI lineage: Eukaryota > Metazoa > Chordata > Actinopteri > Syngnathiformes > Syngnathidae > Oostethus > Oostethus manadensis. Next base: position 1,319,137 of record QODF01000137.1, on the reverse strand, counting down.
TCACCACCTCAGTGATTAGCAAGGAGGCTGAAGAGCCGAAGAGAGAATTTTAATGAGGATTCAACTGGAAAACCAAGTAATGTGGTGCAGTATGCAAAAATGATGTCATATTTACTAGACTGGAAATAAACCCAAATACCCACACCTTGAACTGGGACAAAGCGTGAGTATCAAGGAAACATTTTCTGGTTCTTTGAGAATAATGAGAGGTACAATTTAATAAAACTTGCATGCAAACAGCCAAATCACAGATGTTTTCTAGAAAAAATGTCTAACTTGTGCAGAAAATGTGTGTAATATATAGTATGTGCATATGTTAGGGGATCTTAAAATGTTCACCCATAAGCATATAAACATTGCTATCGTCATGAACATGCGAGTCCTTAAGTCTAGATGTATAGTATATGTTAAGAATGCATCCTTCATTGTCATTAGCAAACATTAAGCAACCACAGTAATCATTCATCAGGTCGTCATTGAATCGCCAAATAGATTAGGAGTAGAGGACTAGGTTGCTAGCACTTTCCTTCACCCGGTGTCTTAACCACATCGGTACCTAAATATTGCAACTTCAGAAAAACGTCTTCAGCCGTAGGAGTTAAACTAGCTGTCCATCACTGGGTTTCACGGGGAGTCATTCAACCTCGTGTAGTTATCTATTTCAACGCCGTTGGAAGGAATTGGTGATATGTCATTACTTAAGTCTGCATACTTTCAGTTTCTCAATGAGCCATCGGAGGCGAAGGATGCAACAGCAGCCACAGGTTGGCAGAACCGCTGCTGCAACTTCCATTGACACAAAGATGGGCATGATTAGGCTTAGGGATGTGTACCTTTCACATTTGAACCAATACCTGAGAATTACCGGGACGCAACGGTACCAATATTTGGTACTTTTCTGTGTGTTTATGTGGTAATACATTTACTAATTCACTTTTTTGTCAATGTAGAATAATTGTCTCTCGACATAAACTTGGCCAAACAAAAACACCGGCAATATGTTTTGTTACATTGCAGTTATTTCACAACACTCTTCATGAAAAGTTTTTGCTGGATGCTGGTTATGATCAAGGATAAGCGGTAGAGAAAATGAATGAATGGTTATGATCAGAGCTACTTGAGCAGGCATGTTATAGGTTATTAATTGCCATTAGGTGTGAATGTGAATGAATGTGATGTGCCTTGTGATTGGCTGCCAACCAGTTCAGGGTGTACCCCGCCTCTCACCTGAAGTGACCCTATTGAGGACAAGCGGTATAGCAAATGAATAAATGGATGTGCTCCTCACCTTAACAGGAAAGAAAATGAAATGCAGAATGACTTGTAAGTAGTCTCTGCTTTTCACAGGGAGAATTTAGTCATATAATATGTGTTTTAAATGAAATGACCCAGTATATGGACCCGGATAAGGGGAAGAAAATGGAATGGAAATTTGCGATGTTCCTTAATGCCACATATCATACCTTCACACTAGAATGTCTCCCTTTTTTCTTTGTACGTATGAAATGCTACGTTGCCAACTGTTGTGGCTAAAATGACTGAACTGTGTCTCCAAACTTTGACTTTATTTTTTAAATTTTTTCTAAATTTAATGCTATTAAAATAACATTGTTTTACCTCATATTATTACAAGTTTATTCTTGTAAAATTGCAGCTTTTTTTCTCATTAAAATACAACTTTTTTTCTTAATATTTTGGCTGTATTCTCATAAAATTACAGCTGTTCTTTCTTGTTAATTTTCTTCTCATAATTATGACTATTCCCATATTTTGTTATTCTCATTACCTTTTAATTTTCTCCACAACCAAAGTTTTCAATAACTTGTTTTGTTTCTCATATTCCTTAACATATTACTATAACAAATTAATAACATTGTAAGAATTTTTTTCTTTAATATTTCAATTGCATGCTAGCAAATTGAGATTATTTTCTATCATAACGAGACATTTTTTTCGTAGAGTTAAAAAATTTTCTCATTAGACTACAACTTTTTTATCTTAATATGTTGACTTTAATTTTGCAAAATTGCTGATTTTTCCATTTTTTCTTGTTATAGTACATTTTTAGAATGTGCCATGGGTCAAGAAACAGAAAAAACAGAAACAGGCTGCAAATTTCCCCCATCTGCACTTTGGATATCCCTTTGAACACAGGCTTGAATCCTGTACAGTAGAACAATACAATATTGTCAAGCTTTATTTGTCATATATTTGTCACTAGGGGCTGTATTTTACTTCAAAAATCTGTTGTTGCAAAAAAAATGTTGATGCATGAAAATGTTATTTTTTTTAATCATTTAGGGACAAATAAAATATTAAATAAAAAATATTAAAAGGACTTCTTAAGAGTTAAATACCATCACCATAATGTTATAAACTGTTACTTTTACAGTTTTAACAGCAGCTTAGCTATAAGAAGAAATCTGTCGTTCTTGTTTCTCTGTGGTGGTCTACTGAGCACTAGTGAACGCTTTTGTTGCCTCTAAATTATTAATCCTCCATTCTAACTATGCCAGCTTGCACATCACCTCAGGATGACACACAGGAAGTATAGGATTGTTATGTACTTCAAAATTAAACCAGCAGACCGCTTTTTCCCCCAGTCAGACTTGTCAAGGAGGGGTAACTAAGCTGTTTGTGCTCTTATGGTTTGTGCAAAGATGTGTTTAGGCTGTACTCTGCAGTGGAGTCTCACTGGAACAAGCTTTCCAGTTCATTTGTGTAATGGCTTACTCCAGTTGTTTTGGTTAGACCTATACTGTCTATGCACACACTGTGGTTGGTCACACATTCATAATATTCTGATATGGAGGGACAGACTACATACTGCACCTGCAACAATGAGAGCAATATCAGTGTGATCCTTTTTTTCAGTCCAGACAATATTGTGGATGGCATGTGAAAAATGAAAGGATTCAGGGCCCATTTTGATATTTTTCATTTTGAGAAATCGTTAAAAACAACCCATGTACATATGTCTAGATGATATATATATATAATATATATATAGAGAGAGATATATAAATGATGGTGAGAAGCACTCATCTGGGAGGGACTCGAAGTAGAACTCGTGTCGCTCTACCCTGAGAGAAGCAACATGAGGTGGCTCGGGCATCTGGTCAGGATGCTGTCTCAGGCCACGTCTGACTGGTAGGAGGCCTCCGGGTAGACCCAGGACATGAGAGACTATGTCTCTCAGCTGGCCTGGGAGTGCCTCAGGATCCGCCGGAAGAGGCTTGGACAAAGCAGCCAGGGAGACGCTTCTGGTACGAGCATGTTGACCCGATAACCAGAACTTGGATAAACAAAAGAAAATGGTTGGATGAATTGAGAAATGTATGTCAGCTTTGTGTTAAAAGGTGACAAATACAAATATTATTAAAATTATTACTAACATTTCAACTTTTTTTCCCTAAAATGTTCAGTTTTCTTGTTTAACTCTATTTTTATAATACACCACAGGTCAATAAAAAGCAAGCCCTGTGTCGCACCTTGGATACAAACCAAAATGTACAGCTGTTACTACAAAATCAATATTACTTACAAGAGTAATGACTTCCTTACTGTCCCACAGGTTAGTCTTGCTTATTCCCAGCAGGCAAAAAAAACCCCAACAAAAAACGTAGCATGAACATTTAAAAAAACAAATAGTCGATTGGAGTATTTTATCAAATCCAAATCTTTATTTTGCAAAACATTTATCTTATAAAGTTTTTCAGTGAGCAAGATAATCAGAAGAATATACATTTTGAAAATCTTAAGGTGACATCCTTTTTGGAGAAAAATGTTAGAAGTAGCTTGGGGCTAGCTATAAACACAAAAACACCTGGCTAATATTTAGGAGCAACATTTTGGAGAGTCAAATAACCTTAACAAAAAAATCACACGCTGTTGAATGCCGTACAATGGCAACAAATGTATGGTGGTATATGCTTGCTATACAAATATAAGCTTATTATACAAATATGCGTGGCAAACCTAAAGGGCACTCATGCATGGTTCAAGCTGACACCAACATGACCACTGGCGCTGCTCAGAGCTGCAGTCTCAGTTGAATTCACTGTTTAAATTTGTTGCAACAGTTGGAGAAAATGTCTCTAATGGTGCTGTTACTCCCACTTGCACATCACCTTTGGTCCCCATTATGTCTTTGGCACCGCAAAGTCCCAGGCGGTATCCTGAGCACACTTCCACATGGCGCGCACAAGCCGAGTGAAGCCCATATCCTTGGGTTTCTCCAGCCCACGCATGAGCCGCTGCTTCATAATGGCAATGAACTCCTTATTACTGAGCTCGCCGTTCCCTGAAGAGGAAAAATAGGGGAGGTTGGGCCATATTTCAGAGTAGAAAAATGCAAAAGGACTGCTAACAGACAAGAGTTACTCATCTGCAGCAGACATATTTAAGCCATCAGTTGCTTACCATCGCAGTCGAACAGAGCAAACACCACATCGCATACGTGATCTGACAACTCCACCTTGGCTACAGTGCGGGCCACCTGTTTCATGGTAACTAGGAGACGGAGAACCACAGACCAAGAAACTTATTAGTGGAGAAGTACAATGGTGTTTTGTGGACAACTGTCAGGACACTGAATCTCTGCTTTGGGATGAAAAACGGGGAAAAAATTCACATTGAACACAATCTGATATATACGCAAATGAGAGAGAGGCTGACGGCATCAGTAGGTTCAGCTGAGAATGACTGACAGAGGATGATGGTGGGGTATAAGGAGAAATGAAATGAACAGTGGGTGAAAAAAAGCCTCTGACAAGCTTATAAAATATTAAAAATCAATTTAATCTCGTCTACAATCACTGACAAAGACTGGGAAAGAGAAAGGAGTATGGAAGAATCAGGTAGTGGCGATTTGTCTAAGACTGCAAGGGCTTCCCCTAAAATGTCCAAGAAAAAAAGTGGTGAAATATGTACTGCTCTGTGTACATTTCATTTACTAAATATCCATTCATTCCATCCATTTTCCACCGCTTATCCGGGTCCGGGTCGCGGGGGCAGCAGCTTCAAGTAAGGAAGTCCAGACTTCCCAGTCCCCAGCGACCTCTTCCAGCTCCATCGGGAGGACACCAAGGCGTTCCCAGGCCAGCTGTGAGACATAGTCCCTCCAGCGTGTCCTAGGTCTTCCCGGGGGCCGTCTCCCGACTGGGCATGCCCGATTCACCTCACTAGGGAGGTGCCCGGGAGGCATCCGGACTAGATGCCCGAGCCACCTCAACTGGCTCCTCTCGATGTGAAGAAGCAGCGGCTCTACTCTGAGCTCCTCCCGGATGGCCGAGCTCCTCACCCTATCTCTTAGGGTGAGTCCAGCCACCCTACGAAGGAAACTCATTTCCGCCGCTTGTAACCGCGATCTCATTCTTTCGGTCATGACCCATAACTCATGACCATAGGTGAGGGTGGGAACGTAGATCGATCGGTAAACAGAGAGCTTTGCCTTCCGGCTCAGCTCTCTCTTCACCACGACGGTCCGGTACAGCGACCGCATTACTGCAGATGCTGCACCGATCCGTCTGTCGATCTCACGCTCCAACCTTCCCTCACTCGTGAACAAGAACCCGAGATACTTGAACTCCTCCACCTGAGGCAAGACCTCACTCCCAACCCGGAGGGTACAGTCCACCCGTTTCCGACTGAGAACCATGGCCTCGGATTTGGAGGTGCTGAGTCTCATCCCAGAAGCTTCACACTCAGCTGCAAACCGCTCCAGTAAACGCTGAAGGTCACAGCCTGATGAGGCCATAAGGACCACATCGTCTGCAAATAGCAGAGACGAGATCCTAAGGTCACCAAGCTGGACTCCCTCAACACCTTGACTGCGCCTAGAAATTCTGTCCATGAAGATTATGAACAGAATCGGTGACAAAGGGCAGCCTTGGCGGAGGCCAACGTTCACCGGAAACAAGCTCGACTTACTGCTGGCAATGCGAACCAGGCTCCTGCTTCGATTGTACAAGGACCGAATGGCACGTAGAAGCGGACCATCAATCCCGTACTCCCGGAGCACCCCCCACAGGACACCACGAGGGACACGGTCGAATGCCTTTTCCAGGTCTACAAAGCACATGTAGACTGGTTGGGCAAACTCCCACATACCCTCGAGTACCCTTGCAAGGGTGTAGAGCTGGTCCAGTGTTCCGCGACCGGGACGAAAACCACATTGCAGCTCCTCTAACCGAGGTTCGACTAACGGTCGTACCCTTCTCTCCAGCACCCTGGAGTAGACTTTCCCAGGAAGGCTGAGGAGTGTGATCCCCCTATAGTTGGAACACACCCTCCGGTCACCCTTTTTAAAAATGGGGACCACCACCCCGGTCTGCCAGTCCAGAGGTACTGTTCCTGACTTCCATGCAATGTTGTAGAGGCGTGTCAACCAACACAGTCCTCCAACATCCAGAGCCTTGAGAAATTCTGAGCGGAACTCGTCTACCCCCGGAGCCTTGCCACTGGGGAGTGATTTGACTACCCCAATTACCTCAGCCACGGTGATAGAACTGTCCACGTACGTATCCTCAGACTCTGCTTCCTCTATGGAAGGCATGTCAGTGGGATTGAGAA
>QODF01000137.1:1277196-1312412 GCA_024372805.1 Oostethus manadensis | reverse complement strand
AAACTGTGGGTTGAGGTGAGTCCGACTATATCTAGTCGGAATCTCTCCGCCTCTTCCACAAGCTCGGGCTCCTTCCCCACCAGAGAAGTGACATTCCATGTCCCAAGAACCAGATTTGGTCGCCGAAGCCCAGGTCGCCCGGACACCCGCCCTCGACCACTGCCCAAATCACACAGCACCGGACCCTTATGCTTGCCCCTGCAGGTGGTGGGTCTGCGGGGGGGAGTTCCCGTGCGGCTTCTTCGGGCTAGGCCCGGCCAGGTCCCACGGGTGAAGACCTGACCACCAGGCGCTCACCTGCGAGCCCCTCCCCTGGGCCTGGCTCCAGGGTGAGGCCCCGGTATCCCACGTCCGGGCGAGGTGCGGTCACTCCTCTTGTTTTTTTTCATACGGGTCTTCTGAATCACTCTTAGTCTGGCTTGTCACCTAGAACCTGTTTGCCTTGGGAGACCCTACCAGGGGCATAAAGCCCCCGACAACATAGCTCCTAGGATCACTCGGGCACTCAAACCCCTCCACCGCGGTAAGGTGGTCATTCACGGAGGGGTATAATAGCACATATTTACTAAATATGTGCTATTATACTTTCATCTTTTGTTTAGAATCTGCTATATATCACAGGTAAGTGACACAACTTCCTTCTCATTCATCTCCACAGTGCTACGATGCTTTTACACAGTCTGACGCTGAGCATCTACTGACTTCAATGGGGAAGCGTAGAGAAAGTGTTGTTAACACTGCACAAAACAGGACGGTCAGTGGATGAATGCTGGGCTTTGTCCCGCCCATCGGACGCTGAACGTTTCTGGGAGTCTACAGTAAACAGTAAAAGGCGCAAATCAGCAATCTTGAAATACAAAAATCCACGCAAGTATTTTCCAAGGTTTTTTTTCTGTTGTTTTCCAAATCCAAATCCATTTTATTTGTATAGCACATTTTAAAACAACAAAGTTGACCAAAGTGCTTCACAGCATTGTTAAAATAGAGTATATAAAATAACAATAAATATAAAACAAATGGTAATATAAAATCATAAGATAAATAAAACAAAATTACAATGACTCTCAGTTTGTGTTAAAAGCCAAGGAGTAAAGAGAAGTTTTTAAACGCGTCTTAAAAACCGTCTAATTTGGTGCAAGCCTAACATGTAGCGGCAGTTTGTTCCATAGGGCAGGACCTCTGACTGAAAAGGCCTGGTCCCCCCGGCTCTTAAGTCTGCTGTTTGGCACTTTCAATACAAGCTGGTCTGTAGATCTGAGAGGTCTGGAAGGAGTATAAGCGTATAAAAGCGCAGAAATATAAAAAGGAGCTAGACCGTTAAGAGCTTAGAAACGCTAAGAAACAATAAAACCTTAAAATGAACCCTAAACTTGACAGGAAGCCAATGTAAAGATGCTAAAACCGGAGTAATGTGTTTCCTCTTTCTAATGTTGGTTAAAAGATGTGCCGTAGCATTTTGCAGAAGAGGAAGGCGGGACAGAGTGGCTGAGGAGACTCCAGAGTAAAGCGTGTTGCAATAATCCAACCGGGAAGTAATGAAGGCGTGGATCAGTTTCAAAATTAGGCGATGAGTCGATGGTTTTAACTTTGGCTAAAAGACGCAAATGATAAAAGCCGGTTTTAACCACATGATTTATCTGTTTATCCAATTTAAAATCAGTCCATTTTTACACCTAGGTTCGCCACTGAAGGCCTGGCAAAGTTTCTGAAAGGGCCCAAGACAGGGGGTAAGACTGAGGAACTACTGGAATTAAAAACAATGACTTCAGTCTTGCTTTTATTGAAGTGCAAAACATTTAGTGCAAGCCAGGCTTTGATGTCATTAAAACATTCTAAAAGCATGTTAAAATAACTGCTGTCATTGCTTTTAAGTGGGACATAGATCTGAGAGTCATCGGCATAAAGATGAAAGGAGACACCATGCTTTCTTAAGATCAAGCCAAGGGGGAGAAGGTACAGCGAGAATAACATAGGACCAAGAATGGAGCCTTGAGGCATCCCACATGTTAAAGGTGCAGCAGGGGAGCTGGTGCCTCCAAGACTGAAACTGAAACACCTCCCTGAAAAAAAAGTTTTGAACCATTTTAAAACTGTTCCCTTGAGGCCCACAGAAAGCTCTAATCGGGAGATTAATATGTTATGGTCAATAGTGTCAAAAGCTGCCGATAAGTCTAACAACAATAAGAGAGCATGGTCACCAGAGTCAGTTATATAGAGTAGGCCATTAAAAACCTTTAAAATTGCTAGGACAGCATCAGAGGGACAAAACGATTTTTTAAAAATTAAACACAATGTCTTAAATTTTTTAAAGGACCCGGAAATATGACCAATCCCCAGCAACTTTGTCTTTGTTAGAATTGACTAGAAACAGGGGGTACAATTTACATATAAATAAATAAACACATTTATGATGCAGGCCGGAAAAAAATGACCAGCAGCCCTTACTGCAATCAAGGTGAATGTTTGCCATAATATTAACAAAATCCCAAATTCCCATTTTTCCCACCTTCAAGAGAGTTGATGTGTGCACCTCCACACAGTCTGGAAACTGTTCAAAAGAGTGCGCAGTTTAGCTTTATCACAATCATCTGATTGGTGAGAAATATGAAACAGGCAAAAGCGCAAACAATAATTGCTTGAAGAGTTGGAATGCAGTCAGACAATTGGGGAGGATTCAAATCATGTGCAGACACAGCTCGCCACAAACCGCGACGACACAATTGCGCTCACACTGCACCTTCCTGTATGTATACACCACATTCAGTTGAAAGCATGTGCTGGAAACAAACACATTGGGGTTGTACCCTGCGGTCATTTCTATTAGTGAGTGTTTCAGCAGTGAATCACAGCCAATAAATGTGTAGACAGAAAACATATGAAGGGAAAACTAAAAACACTGTATTGAATTGAGAATATGTTGACTCATTAGGCAGATGATCGATGCTGGCCTTCAATTTTCTGTCTGTGCAATAAATAGACTTTATTAGCCGTGTAGACTAAAGGTAGATTAAAGGTTTGAAGTATAGTTAAACTTTTGTCATTGGTGGAATGAAAATTCCATAGCTGGAATTGTTAGAATTATTGAGTTATAATGATAAAATGAATATTGGATCCGTAGTCTTTTGATTGATGATTTCAAATGTAAAGAGAAACATGCCACAAACCACAACTATATATGCTTTTATTGAGTGGCTCTGCTAAGAACAGTAATTGCATCCTGTAAAATGAGTTGCAAGGAAAGTCATGATTAATGTGGTGTTTGCAAAATATATACACAATTTCTGCAACACAGATAATATTGACAAAGTAATTACTTGATCGAGCATTTTGTAATTATCTATGCTAAAAATAAGAAATAATCTTTTAATATAAACTTATATTGGAGGTTGAAAAAGCTGTATTGAAACACCCTTTGTACTGATATCTAAATCATGTGGTGTCCAGTCAGCACAACTGACATCACAGACATGAATATTTTATGAGCGCAAGGTTTTATTTGCCACTATTGCTCATGAACATTGTACAATTATTATTATTATTTAATAATGTGGATATGATTGAACACTGCAAAAAATAACTGCTGTGAGTGCACTTTAACTTAAAATTTTGACTCCCCTTGTTAGGTTTTTTAGTCAGCAGGTTCAGGGAACGTGTCGTACTGTCTAGTATAAGGCGTAGCTAAATAAATAGGTGATAAATGAATTGATGGACAAATAGAAGAGCACAGCAAGAACTGGGAAGAGATTGTGGCTGGCAGGAGAATTTACAGTGCTAGGAAATGAAAGTGTTCCAAGGAAGCCAGAAGGGGAGAGGAAAAGTCTGTGTGTACCTTTATCTATGGATGCTCCGGCCATGTGGTAAAAGCTTAGCGCCGTGTCCACATCATTGACATTCTTCAAGAATGTAAAGAAATTCTCAACTTCCTCAAATGTAATGCCCTGCACAAAGAAAAACGGCTGAAAATTACAGCAAATGATTGAAAACCCACACAACAAGAACCAGGTCACTACAATATGATGAAAAGGTCATCCAAATATTGCCAAGACCTGCAAGTACGGTACAGCTCAGCAGTGTGACACAAATGGGCAGAGGCACTGGACATGCATGGATGAGCAGTGTGCCACAGAGTGTCAGCAGAACAGGCCCACATCCATAATACAACATGACTTCCACACTGCTCAACTGCTCATTTGCAAAGAAAAATAAAGAAGGTTATAAATGTAGGTTAGCTAGACAAAGCAAGAGAGCGTGATGGTCGGATGAGAAATTATTGACCTCAGTCCAAGTCTTCTCAGCTAATTTTCAGCATTAACCATCACACTTGCCTGACCCAGCTCAGCCTGCCATCTGTGAAAGCTATTAATGTGATGTATGCTATCTTTAAAAAGAAGGCGATGTGACGCATTTTTCTGCAACAGCAATGTAACACGTTTAAGGCAAGGTCATTAAAGTGAAGTGGAACAGGCATGGAACCACAGTCCATGGAACATGCTGGTAAGGGAACATGCACATGCTAAATATAACTTTAATATTTTGCATGTTTAGCAATTTATATGCTTTAAGCTGTATCTCTACATCTAGCTTGGTGTGAGAATGTATGGGTGAACTAAAGTTTCCCTTGTGGAGACATTTTGAAATTCAATTGAATAAAGTGAAGAAGCAGTTGAGAAAATGAAAAATGGGACAACCCTGATGCAAAGAAAGGAGGGAAACAGATGAAGCCCTTGTGCTGCAAACTCTGAGAACTGATGTTCTGCCAATGGTCATAAGAAATAAGGCAAGCAGATAACAGAAGACTAGGAATGAAAGGGACGCTGTGCAGGTGGATAACTTTGTCTGTATTAGCTCCTGCTTAGCTCTCCCCTACACATTCAAATGTCTCCATTTCCCTCTGGCACATACTGTACATGTTACCACACATCTCCACATGCAGGGCAATTAATGGAAGCACCAGCAAGTTACTCTCAGAGATCCATGTAAACATAAATCAAACATACACAGCTCTACCTGTGCATCTTTAAACATCTTCTTCAATCCCTTCTGCATCTGCTTGAGTTTACGAGATTGAACACCACTGTAGGCCAGCAGCATACCACCAAACTGTCTCTCAGAGATTCGTCCATCCACTGGATCATTCCTCTCAAACTGGATGGGGAAGCATAAGAGAGAGACTGATGAGGATTGCATGCCATGCACAGGAACAAACAAATTAATAGGTTGGCACGGGATGATGAGAAATAGTAAATTCTGGTGTCAGGCTTTAAGTTGAATCCGGCACAGGAATGGAATGGTGACATTAAATCCTGGGTGCATTTTTCACAGTGTTCCAGCGAAGCGTGTTTTAGCAGTAGTGGGCCTTGGCTCTGTCAGGTCAATCCTGACGATTTATATCTACAGCTGCTTGACAGCCACACGGCGGCCTTCCTTCTTTCACCAAAAATGTGCCGACCTCTCAAAATGCTAATTCGTAGCACTTCCGAAAGGCAGCTTGTTACTAAGTAAAATGTAAGCCAGAAAGAAATACTTGAAGGTTGATCCTTCATATCACAATGGAGCGTGTACCTTTCTGAGGATAAAGATATACAGAAACACATACCACAACAATGCAATTAAAATGTAAAAATGAGCGTACGTATTCAAAATTAAAATACACAATATATGTAAGCAGTGTGAACCATATCTGTGGCGTTCCGTATGCAAAGTGGTATCATCAGGACATAGCAGATGCTCTGACTCCCTTCAGATGCCACCACTCCTATTAATGAACAGAACCATTATATTGCACAGGTTCCACTGATTGCCTCAGTGTAATCACATTACCTCTAGCTTAAGCACATCATGCTGCAGCTTCCTCTGGAACTCCAGGAAGCTGCCAATGGTGAGTTTTCCCTTCAAGTCTTCTCCAAAGAAGTAAGTGGTCAGTGCTGAGCTGCAGCCAGCTGTCTTCAGAGTGTTTCCTGTGGTGGAGCGGTCGCGGTGTCTCATGCCCATGCTCGTCTGAGAGCGGATAATACTCTGGACCTGGACATTGAGACAGTGAATGTATAATGACAACACTATAAATGTAACACTGATAGTACTTACTGGCATGTAAGCAGTCTACTATCTGGAGTGTCTGGAGTTGTCTCCCTTCTTGGAAGATGTACTAAACATCACTAAATAATCTGATCGGCAAGAGTTAGTTGAATGTTTGTACGCCTGTTGAGAACAGACTGGAGTTCATATAAATATAAACATCTAAGAGAGATAAATACTAGCATAGCCCAGACATTCCAAGACCTTATAGCTGCCATGCCATGACCAACAACTCTAAACAGGTAGGGGTGCTGGGAGCACAAAAGCCAGTAGAGAGGGGGTGAACAGTCGATCCTGTCAAGGATCTCTTGCAATAAATCATGATTTGTTTTCCTTAATATCCTGAACATTGAAATTACTATGCCTACAAACATTGGCTACAAACATTACTATGCCTAAAAGGTTGTGCCACGGGGTGTTTTTTGTGTAATTGCTTCCAAAAATATAAACTTTCCTTTAAGTGATCCTATATGGCCTCGTGATTTTTGGACGTGACAAATGTTAAAGCACCGACGGAGGAGCAAGCTCTTTGAATGCTCTTGTTTAGTTTGTGACAATCTTTTCTAAGCAGCACTGCTTATCATGGACCAACCTGTTCAAACTCCTCCAGGTCCACCTCTCCATCACCATTGAGATCAAACATCTTGAAAGCAATCTCAAAGTTCCTCTGGGGAGCTGGACACAACAGGACAGACATAGAAAAAGGGAAACAAAGTCTGAAGTCAATGTAACACAATTTTGAAATGACATATCACACAAATGCACATACTGTAGAGATACTTTAGAGCAGGGTTGCCTATTACATCAATCGTGTAAGTAGTGTGGGTCCATTGCATAAACGTTACTTTGTAGATGACAAATGGCATTAAGATACCCTCCTGATTTGCTGGTGCTCCCCTTGCAAGTGGTGAACAGATGTCTCAAGCGACACACAGAGAGTCAACTTTGATTACGGATAAGCTAACTCAGTGGTACATTGATAACATTGATAACAAAAGTTATCTGTTCACTTGTAGTGGCTAGTTATGTCGAATAAAAGTTGATTGTTTGATGGCATTGCTTTGTGTCCTTAACTCCACTACAGAAATGCTTGTTTTCTACACTTCTGCCTGTGAATCTATTATTCATTTATTCATTTACTTTACCGTTTATCCTCATTAGGGTCGCGGGTATGCTGGAGCCTATCCCAGCTGGCTTTAGGCGAGAGGCGGGGTACACCCTGGACTGGTCGCCAGTCAATTGCAGGGCACATATAGACAAACAAAGACATACAACCATTCACACTCACATTTATACCTATGGACAATTTAGAGTCGCCAATTAAGCTAACATGCATGTTTTTGGAATGTGGGAGGAAACCGGAGTACCCGGAGAAAACCCACTCATTCACGGGTAGAACATGCAAACTCCACACAGAGATGCCCAACGGAGATTCGAACCCTGAACCTCCTGACTATGAGGCCAACATGCTACCCACTCATCCACCGTGCGGCTGTGAATCTATAATATGATGATTAATTGGAAAATGTGCCCATTGCTGAAACTTTTTTTAATATGTTGCTTTGACTTCAGCTGCACTTTCTTTTGCATAATAATTTTAGTTTCTTGTATACCTGTAATGTCTGGTTGCAAATGCTAACTGGACATAATACAGGAACTGTGTGTCTAATGAACGCTACATAGTTATTTTGACTTACATGCCACACTCAGGGTATGTATGTATTGAGTAATTATGTGTAATTATCTTTACTGCCATATTGAACTGAATTGTTGAATGATATCATCTACTCTGACTACCTGTAAACTTTGACATTGTGAATGTGAAATAATATTGGTATATAGAATTGTAATTGTTTACCAGTTAGATTTTACATTTTTGTTATACGTTTAATAATAAGTGATGGAACATGTCAACTTGTAACTTGCATGCAAAGCGTGTGCACCCCTGATATACAAATACGGATATTGATAATACTGATAATAGTAAATATATTACGTATTTATACATATATTTTCTATGTTTATAGTAGGAGATAAATCTTTGGGACTTTAAAAGTAGTGAGCACCCCTGCTGTAGAGTTAATTTGTTGCTCCCGAGTCAATCATCATCCATGCCTAATGATGCAAAAATACATAATAAAATATATTATCACAACAACACTATTTTGCCCTGTCCTTCCCTATGTGAACAATGTTTGTATAAATTATATACAATGTTNGAGAACATGCAAACTCCACACAGAGATGCCCAACGGAGATTCGAACCCTGAACCTCCTGACTATGAGGCCAACATGCTACCCACTCATCCACCGTGCGGCTGTGAATCTATAATATGATGATTAATTGGAAAATGTGCCCATTGCTGAAACTTTTTTTAATATGTTGCTTTGACTTCAGCTGCACTTTCTTTTGCATAATAATTTTAATTTCTTGTATACCTATAATGTCTGGTTGCAAATGCTAACTGGACATAATACAGGAACTGTGTGTCTAATGAACGCTACATAGTTATTTTGACTTACATGCCACACTCAGGGTATGTATGTATTGAGTAATTATGTGTAATTATCTTTACTGCCATATTGAACTGAATTGTTGAATGATATCATCTACTCTGACTACCTGTAAACTTTGACATTGTGAATGTGAAATAATATTGGTATATAGAATTGTAATTGTTTACCAGTTAGATTTTACATTTTTGTTATACGTTTAATAATAAGTGATGGAACATGTCAACTTGTAACTTGCATGCAAAGCGTGTGCACCCCTGATATACAAATACGGATATTGATAATACTGATAATAGTAAATATATTACGTATTTATACATATATTTTCTATGTTTATAGTAGGAGATAAATCTTTGGGACTTTAAAAGTAGTGAGCACCCCTGCTGTAGAGTTAATTTGTTGCTCCCGAGTCAATCATCATCCATGCCTAATGATGCAAAAATACATAATAAAATATATTATCACAACAACACTATTTTGCCCTGTCCTTCCCTATGTGAACAATGTTTGTATAAATTATATACAATGTTGTATTGACTGCACAGACTGACGGTTTGTAGTGAAACATAGTGAAACATTAGTCCAACATTAGTCAATACAGCTTACCGCAAGCATCCACTAAATTAATTTCCTGTACATTCATGAAACTAAATTGTTGGTCATTATTCATTCTAAACTGTTCTATTTATATGTAAATAGTACTAATATAAGGTTTCAACACAATCTTTCTTGTAATTAATATAATATAATAGTTGCATGATAACAGCTTCACTGTATGCTGAAAGCAACTGGCTCCAGCCATTTTCATCCATAAGCGAAGTGAATTGGGCATCTTAAAAAAAACAATGTACGCTTACTGGACAGAACAGTGGTGAGGAAGATGTAGTCGGAGAAAGAGATGAGGCCACATTCTCCCAAAGAGTAAAAAATGCTGTCTTCATCTGCAAACTTCTCCCTCTCCTGGGCTATCTTCTGCTCACCGCAGGCAACACAAGGAAAATACATATTAAAAACACTTAATCTTCAATTGGTTTTCAGTTGGTCATCTTCAAAGCTACCCTTGTAAAAACTACTTTTCTACAGAAACCAGTTAGAATCGAAGTGAATATGTAACAATGATGTGCAATATCAGTCATGCAAGTGCTGCATACACATAAGGCTATACAGGCAGGTGAGGGTGGCAGTGACAAATAGTTAGTAGTCCATGTACAAGCACGTCATACACCAGAGGCTGTACTCACGGTGTGAAAACTGACATAACAAGAGAGGAAACATCACAAAACTGCAGCACAAACACACTATTAATAAAGCACATCTGGATCACAAACCAAATGTATTCATTATAATACAAACATTGATTTTGGTTTCCCACGCCTATCCACGCACTCACAAGCACACCCACGCACACACAGGTAATATAGTTATTTTCCCGTTAGCATGTGTATATTTAGAGCCTTGCATGATGAGTGTGACCTAATCACATGCACACGGCACACTCAGTGAAGAAAAGGCTAGATACACAGTTTCCCACAGGTGGGACGATCCGCCAAACAAGAGTGGACAGATAGACGGGGCATGCCTTGGAAGGGGTCATGGTGTTGGGGTTGTAGGGTTTACATAATAAGCCCTGGTGGAGTTACCTCCGTCTGCAAGAGGTCCATTTCAGAGGAGGAGGAAGGAGGAGAAACAACGGTTAGAGAACACTGTGGCCTCTGCTGTCTTTAGCAAGGTCTTGAATGACAAAGACACACATATGTATTCATCCTGTCTTTCTCATACACACTCACACACCTATATGCACATTCAAAAGAGCTGGTTTAAAGCAAAAAATAATAAACAGGGATGCCACTCATATAGAGATTTTAATGTCATCTCTCTCACAAGGACCATCATTTGCCTAAGCTCAAAAAACTGACAAATCTCATCCATTTTCACATTTTTATATGTATTTTTCAACTATCAATTTGACAAATATCTAAATATATAAATATTTTGTGGCATCCCCTTTAGTCAATTTACACAACCAGATGCATCCACTCATGACTGATTCCTACCTCATTAGGTAGTCAATTTATAAGGTACAAGTAAAGTCAATAAGTCATAACTAATACAGTATATAATACAGCAGGCGGGCAGATTTAATACTTAAATATTCACGCTCTTTTCCTCTGTCACAAGAGAGCCACAAATTGCAAGTCCATCATCAGCATCACCCTTTAATGGACATTTAACAGAGGGTAAAGGGATGCTTTAATTCAGTGCATTTGTTATATGTAAAGTACATGTGCCTAACATTTTTTGTATCTTTCCAACATAAGAGTCTATAGTACCAATACTATGATTGATCCATTTACTTTCACGCTATGAATAGAGATGGGAGTCAGGAAGAAAAGATGGAAAGGTGAACGAGAGGAAAAAAATGGTCAGAAATGCTGTGAGGCGATTCCCTGTGTGAGTTTGGGTCAAGGAACAAAGGTTTACCAAGTATGAGAAAAATAGATGAGTGGAAAGAGGAAAGTGAAAACATCAAAAGAAAAAGACAAGTAGGGTTGGTTTTGGGCCACATGTTAACAGAGGCGATCAAGTCCTCCAGTGTCAGTCTGCTCATCATAGGAAAAACTCCAGAAACACTAACATTTGAAATTCTTTGCTTGGAGACAATGGGGATAAAGCAATCCTACAAAAGAGCCTGAACTGAATTTAGATAAAAGAAACCCAAAGTTCCTAAAAATGCCAATGGAGTCAGCACTGAGTGCTAATTGTAGCATTATCTCAAATCCGCAAATGACTGAAACCCTCATTACTGTAGTACTCTAGTTAATTAACAGATAGCGCCTCATTTGACAGTGCATGTCATCTGATTGGTGTCAACATCACAGGTGTCAGAATGAATTTAGGCATGAACCCTTATTAAATCTCTGTAGTAAGCCAGCCCATGTGTTCATACTGTTCTCTGTGTGTCAGGCTAAGCTACGGCTGCAAGAAAATGAGCCTGCGAGAGAAGGCACTAACACATGTGAAAGAGATGCTGGCGATGCCGTCACAATGTACAGCTGTTATAAACAAATACACAACCCACAGATGAGGTCAAGCATTTGGTCAGGGCTAATCTCCGTTCAGTTCAGGCTAAGCCTGAGAGCTGCGTTGGACAAATTTTATCTAAACAGTCCAAAAAATCCGATTTATCTTCAGGTCTTGTACAGCCAGTGGTTTGCATGCTGAGTGGCTCTTTCCACTCATTTCACATGTGGATAAGGTAATACTGTCTAAGGACAAACATGCAAAGTGGCATAATAATTCAGAAACTAAAATCAAATGTTATGAGGTGGTGGAAACATGGGAGTTGGATGTTCAATTTGCGCCTTTAAAGTGTTAACTGTTAAAGGGAGAGTTTTAGGGTTATAATTATTTTTTTTAATTAGGTTTTTTACTCCACGAAAAAATAGGTCAATTATTGCACTATTGAGAATCCAATCCAATTTTATTTATGTAGCATGATTTAAATAAATACAAAGTTTCCAAAGTGCTGCACAGCAAATAAAAATACAATAAATAACACAGTAGACCCACAACTGACTCAATAGGATAAAATAAAACAAGGTAAACAAAAATAAAATCGATAAGATAAAATAAATTCAATATCACCCTACAATCAAAAATAAAAATAAATAAAATAAAGTCAACCTCCTACTGAGTGTTAAAAGCAAAGGAGAAGAATGATCAAAAGCGATGCACAATATTTTTTTCCAAACTGATTTTGATAACTTCCTGCTTCTCAAGATGGATGCGAATAAACAATTTTTTACAATTTAGATTTATCTGTAGTTTGTGCACACCAAGAGGTAAGAACGACACAAAGAAAGTTGGATTTGACCAAATGTATATTTGTCCTTACCAAATATTAAAATATCACTACTATTAATAAAACATTAAAAAAAATAGTGGCAGCTCGGAAGTACAAACCGTGGCTCATGGGGTTTACTAGCCGACAAAGGTCACTATCTTCAACGATGGCAAAGAGCTGGTCACCCACCACCATCATTTCCAAGATGAAATCACATATCTCTTCAGCCCACAGGTCATCTGTGGCAACCCTTTGCAACTTTTTGAACACAGCGGCAGGCATTGTTGTGATGCTGACATTTCAAGTGAATGACAAGGTGTTATGTGTTTAAGATTGTTCCCTCATATGTTTGCAAAGCATTTGGCGAAATGCTTTCCTCTGAAACAGTGAAAATGAGAAGCCCCACGTGATCGATGCCCTGTTTGTTTGAGCGCAGGAGATGTTGGGAAGATGCTGTCTGCAGCCTGTCACAGAAAAAAACAACCTTGATTTGCTCACGCTAACTTACATACAGCACAGTACAGGTAATCGAGTCTCATTGGATCTTTCCATTTGTTAACGGTTATCTGAGCTATTTTTGCAGATTAATTGGTATTGACGTCATAACTCCTCATATCGACCCAAAATTATTGTGTACCCTTAAATGTTCAAAAATGTTCTGCAACCATGGATGTTCCGATCAGGGTGTTATGCTGCCGATCGCGATACCAATAAACTATGAGTGAAATAGGGCAATACTGATCTCATGGATTAATTACAAATTTACAGTTTATTTATGATGAGTACAATTCGCCAGGGGTTACAAGGTCCAAGGTTACAATTATGAGGTCCCCTGACTGCCAGGCGTCCCCCCCCAAAAGTAGGTAATTACTAATAAAGTAATAATTAATCAAATTGGTGTTAGGGGGACGCGGGGGTGCCACAGGTCGGCTTTTGTGATCGGCATTGAAAGGCATTTTTCAGCATATGCTGATTACATGCTTTTTCACGGAAATCGGATGATACTGATTGGTGGCCGTGTGAACAAAAGCATCCCTGTTGGCAACATATAACAAAAAAAATATCTAATAAAAGTTACTGTGTGATTCCAAACACTAGTGTATAAATCAGTGGTCAGCAAATCAGTAGAGCATTCCTTGCTGGATTAAATGCTTGTACTATTGGACCAAATAGATCAGGTAACAAACGTAAACTCAACATTTTAGACTCTCACATTAGGTGCTCTCATCCACTTTTGCCTTTAAATTTGCAGTGCCCTCGGTTCATTGCTTTTTGTCATACAAAAATTGCAGACGCAGCAGCGGCACAAGGTCGTCCCATGCAGCCCACCACCACAACCAAATCAGATGAAATCCTAAATTTAATTTAAAAGTTTTTTGTTTTTTGCCAACTTTAAAAGCATCGGTGATCATTGGTGGAAATTAGTAAGTTACTACGCCTCATACGAGGAAGAGGGAGCCGAATCAACTGTTGGGCTGTTGACCCAAAACCTCTTTTGGATTAGGAAAAAATACAAAAATGAAAAGAAGACAGGCGAGTAGAGCTCAGTGACGTTCAAACAAACAGAAAGGGTGAAGAAAGTTGAATACAAAGTGAAAACATGGAGGAGTGGAAGCATTTGAATTAAGTCCAACCAGTCCCCTTATGGAACTTCCTGTAAAATAAGAAAGCGTGAAAACATGATAACAGCAACAACAGAAACGCACACCCATACGGACACCCACACACACACGCACACACACACACACACACCATGTAACAATTGTTCACTGGCAGTTGTTGCCAGCCAGTTGGCACAAATTGTTGCTTTTTATAGAGAAGGCCAGACAGTACCTAGGCAACAGTTTTTTAAATATACAATTATTCCTTTCAATAACTTGAAACCATGCTCTTCAGGCATCATGCACTACCAACATCTGAACAATTTGAAAGATGGATTGGTGAATGCTACCAAGCACATCAATACAGCCTCAATGCTAGCTAAAAGAGCCATTTCCTGGGTCCAATAACCCCTGTGATGCCACCATGCGCAGAAAGGGGGCGCCACCACCAGCTACTTTCTGTGGAAGACACTGGTAACACAGCAGGACATGCTGAGGGAATGAGTGCCAAGGCATGTGGAAAGCTAGTGCTTCTAAGAGAAATAATAAAAGAAGATGAGCGAGAAAGCACTTTAAAAAAACATTTCAAAAGAGTGAAAGAGAGGGAGGAGGAGTGCAGGGGAACAGCAATCTTCTTACAGCAGAAAAATAAATGTGTTAACCTATCTATTTTAAAAGCTCCATAGATGGTTCCTTGGAAGGTACACTTTTTAATTGCTCTTCCCGTCTCAGCTTTGCAAGATAAATTAAGAGCTGCAAAAGACTTGTAAGAGAGAGTAGAAAAAGTTTCAATAGTTCAACAGAGCCTGTATGGCACACATCTGTGGGCACCAAGTTTACACAAAGAGCACGGGGGGGTCTTTAACACAGTGATCAAGTCTGAGAGTATTAGTTATACAGTCCAGAAGTACTGGAAAATAACTGCAGCAATAATAAGCCGGTTGTGATGGGCATCAGCTTCATTATAAAGAGATGCAGCCTTCACCTGACTGACCCACTCCATGTCAAAACATTATGTAGATCAACTTCATACTGTACAGCTCATTTGATAATAAATAATAAAGTACATCATCTAGGGTTTCTGAGCTGCCCTTGGATGAACTTCACATTCTGTTCTGAACAATAATCGTGCAGCAAACTGCTTAAATGAACCATTATGTACATTTATGTAGTGGTTATACTGTAGTGTCCCAATAAATGATGATGAACTGATGACTGATGACTTCAACCATCCAATTATATATTTTCCATATTAGGATGATTTATAGTCATTAGTGGGCTTTCGTAAGAGTTACTGGAGCTAAGATATGAAACATATAGAAAAAAAACTACTTAGCTGTTCCCCTGCACTTACAATAGTGGATGTACACCGTCCACATTACGAGGAAAAAGTGAGTCATAAAAAAGTTTCAACAAAAGGAGAGGCACAAGTTGGCTAAAGGAAGTAAGCATTTCATTCAGGTGCACACATGCCGCTCAGCACACACCCCATACCTGCCAGAAGTCCTGAAGAGGGGGATGGGCAGAAGCAGGGAGGGCAAGGGCGACAGAAGAAGCAAGAAAGAAAGGGGCGGGGAGTTTGTAGGTTGGTAATGGGTGCCAGCAGATGGAATTATTGGGGATTGGGGGTCAAGACAGACAAGGTGGAAATTGGGTTTGAGGTTGATGGTTATTTATAAGGAGGGGAAGAGAGAGAGATGAAGGATTACTTGTTATGAGAATGAGAGAGAGTCGACAACAGCATGATAGAACAGTCAGTAATGGCAACAACGGATCACAATGTTAGATTGTGGTAGCAAAAGGACACCCACTTGAACACAACCCACTTGAACACAGTGGGCGGTGAAAACAACAAACAAACAATGACATAAATTGACAAAACTGGTTGAGCACACCCAAGCAATCCGAGACAGGAAAATAAAACACACAGGTTAAGTCAGTATACACATTAGTTGTTCACAGACACACTGGGTGTGTTTGCCGTAAGTGTAGAGTCTGGAACAAATGAGCGATAACCAGACAGGAAACGTGTCGAGGGGCAAAATATATCCAAATATATTCCTTCACATTGTTCCACTTCAAATAATAGTAAAATAGTGTGGCTGTTACAAAGTATAGTACCTGGCTTTTCTGTCTGAGTTTGTATCAAATGATAAAGATGTATTGCACAAACTTTTTTTCGCCTCGCTGCCTACACTTCACAACAACGCTTCAGGACACGCATAAGGCCATGGCACAGTATATGCTGGCAGGAAAATTACAGAGACAACTTACGCTAAATGTACTGTAGTATCAGACACATTTATCACATGGACGGAAATTTGGCTAACAAAGGGAACACATCGCTCAGTAAAAAGCAACAACAGAGGTGAAACAACAAGCATATTATATAAAATGAGTATTTATCTGTTGATTATCAAAGAATGGGAACAACATTTTCCTTTTGATTCAGGAATATTTCAATGTTGTAAATTAATGATTATTTTTCTATTTTCATAAAGAATTAAAAAACCTATAACTAGTGAACAGTAAAGTAAACTACATATCTTTCAAAGTTACGTTTAATCTCTCTCTTTATTGCAAAGACACCCAATTCTTACCTTTCCATCATAGCGTTTCACAATGAACTGATCAAGACCAAGATCTAAAAAGGCGAAAGACAAATATGGTAAGATATAGAAGATATAGAAGGGGTGCAGTAGTTACACAACATGATGTATAATAGCATGACGCACAGCAAATGGCAATGACATTAGTCTCTCTCTGAAGATCAGTGACACATGCGAATGAATAATAATAGTCATCAACAACCCATTTCCATGTTGCAAATTCTTTAAAAGAACAATCTGCAGTCAGAACATATACATATAATCATTAGTCATTAACAAGGTTGTCTTTGAATGCAATTCTAGACCCTGTAAAGATTGTCACTGACGACTAAAAAATATATTTTTTAGTGTCAAACAACTAAAACTTCCCTCACTCTTTGCTAAGTGAAATGACATTATGTAGCAAAAGCTGTACTAAGCATTTAAGCCAATGTACATGGGTGTGAAAAACTGTTTGCCCCCTTCCTGACTTTTTATTCTTATGCATGTTTGTCACACAAAATGTTTCTGATCATCAAACACATTTTAATATTAGTCAAAGATAACACAAGTAACACAAAATGCAGTTTTTAAATGAATGTTTTTATTATTTAGGGAGAAGAAAATCCAAACCCACATAACCCCGTGTGAAAAAGTAATTGCCCCTGCACCTAAAAACTGGTTGGGCCACCCTTTGCAGCAATAACTGCAATCAAACGTTTGCGATAACTTGCAACAAGTCTTGTACAGCGCTCTGGAGGAATTTTGGATTTTGGATTCAGGTCAGGACTTTGACTAGGCCACTCCAAAGTCTTCATTTTGTTTTTCTTCAGCCATTCAGAGGTGGATTTGCTGGTGTGTTTTGGGTCATTGTCCTGCTGCAGCACCCAAGATAGCTTTAGCTTGAGTTGACGAACAGATGGCCGGACATTCTCCTTCAGGATTTTTTGGTAGACAGTATAATTCATGCTTCCATCTATCACAGCAAGCCTTCCAGGTCCTGAAGCAACAAAACAACCCCAGACCATCACACTACCATCACCATATTTTACTGTTGGTATTATGTTCTTTTTATGAAATGGTGTGTTACTTTTACGCCAGATGTAACGGGACACACACCTTCCAAAAAGTTCAACTTTTGTCTCGTCAGTCCACACGATATTTTCCCAAAAGTCTTGGCAGTCATAAAGATGTTTTTTTAGCAAAATTAAGAGGAGCCTTAATGTTCTTTTTTCTTAACAGTAGTTTGCGTCTTGGAACTCTGCCATGCAGGCCGTTTTTGCCCAGTCTCTTTCTTATGGTGGAGTCGTGAACACTGACCTTAATTGAGGTAAGTGAGGCCTGCAGTTCTTTAGATGTTGCCCTGGGATCTTTTGTGACCTCTCGGATGAGTTTTCTCTGCGCTCTTGGGGTATATTGGGGCGCCCGGCCACTCCTGGGAAGGTTTACCACTGTTCCATGTTTTTGCCATTTGTGGATAATGTGATAACTCTCACTGTGGTTCGCTGGGGTCCCAAAGCTTTAGAAATGGCTTTATAACCTTTACCAGACTTATAGATCTCAAATACTTTTGTTCTCACTTGTTCCTGAATTTCTTTGGATCTTGGCATGATGTCTAGTTTTTGAGGTGCTTTTGGTTTACTTCTCTGTGTCAGGTAGCTCCTGTTTAAGTGATTTCTTGATTGAAACAGGTGTGGCAATAATCGGGCCTGGGGGTGGCTACAGAAATTGAACTCAGGTGTGACAAACCACAGTTAAGTTATTTTTTAACAAGGGGGGCAATCACTTTTTCACACAGGGGCGTGTAAATTTTGAGTTTTTTTTCTCCCTTAATAGCGTAAACCTTAATTTAAAAACTGCATTTTGTGTTCAATTATGTTATCTTTGACTAATAGTTAACTATTTTTTATGAGCAGAAACATTTAAGTGTGACAAACATGCAAAAGAATAAAAAGTCAGGAAGGGGGCAAATAGTTTTTCACACCACTGTAAGTCATCTCTTTCATTGTGTGCATAATATTTGCACTTGCATCTATAAAGCCAAGTTTCCAACAAGAAGTCCATTTCAGTTTGGTTCTCCATGGGACACCAGTGAAATAAATAGTGAAATAAAAGGCTCCCTGCTTTAATCTACAGTGTTCATTAGGGCTGTCAAATTTAACACATTATTAACATGTTAACGTAAGTTTACTCCAATGGCAATATTTTTTTTGGACAAGCAATTAACATGTGCACGTCCTGTTTGACCCTCGACCGTTGTCGCAGCGGTCACTGTGGAGCTACAAGCGGGAACAAATATAAAAACAGAAATGAGCTCTGTAGAATTACAAATCCCAAACAATTCCAACTGTTCACATCTGCGTGGGTTTTGGTTTTTCGAGCATTTGGTATAAAGACTTTATGTGTGTTGGTGTTATGGAGCTAAATGAGCACAGGTCAGAATGTGTGTGTTGGTGTGTGTGTGTGTGTGTGTGTGTGTGTGGGGGGGGTAATTACAGACCTGAATGATCTTCTGTCTCTGCCTTCTACTTCTGACTATGTAATCTTAGTATAAAAAAGTAGTACACTTCAACACACACAAACATTATTATATCCTCCTGACGTTTCAGCCAACAAATTTAACAGTCCAAGTGAATGGCATCTGAACTATCACTAGACAAACCTCAAATAGTGCGAGGAAGAGAAGATGGCCAATAACGCCAAAATGTAGTTTCACCATTTTGACCGACTCCTCCAGAATTCAGTAAAAACTAGGTTACCTTGGTCTCTCTACTGGGCCAAAGCTGAGAAGGAGCAACAGAAAATCTGGGCCAAGCAAGGGATAATCTTGGTAATAAAAGGGCTAGTTCAGTTGTGATGTGGGTAGAAATATGACTCACTCTCTGGCTGCTTCTCATTAGGTGTAATAGAGCGTATGAAGTCCTGGGGTGTCATGTAGACTTCAGCATCTCCATGCTCACCGATAATCTTCAATGTGGCAAAGTAGCGAAAAATCTTGTCTGGCGTCGAATAAGCCCGTATCCTGTTCTCGTACTCCATCACCTGGCAAACACAATCACTCTCATTTAGTACAGCACTCTAACACAGTTATAGATTGATTCATTTATGAATGTCTTATTTTGTCAATTGGCGACAGGTTTGGCTCATGTCAAGTAAATATCCTTTTTCCAAAATATAGCTATGACAGATGGTTTGCGCAAAAAAGATTCGGACATACGGTACAAATATAAATCCAACATAACTCCCCATCTGATGGGATACAATATATTTACTCAGTAACAGCCACTAGCGACATTAATATTTGTTCTGAGACAGCCAGCCTCCTGCTTCAAACAGCGGCAGCATGGCAGGGCATTTGAAAAAGCAACAGCTGTTTGGGAGACAGGCATTTATTCCCTGTGACGCTGAATGACTGAGTGGACTATTTAAATGCTCTGTGGGCAAAACAATATAAGATTTTACTTTGTCAGATTGTTAGCCACTCTGTGTTAATAAGAGTCTCACACAAACGTTGTGTTAAAAAAAACAATGAATACATAGCTCAGTGTTGGTTTAGCCTACGAAGCAGACATTACTTTTCATTGTTGATATCTGTGGCAGTAGACCAAAGAAGAATCAATGTGAAAGAAGTGTTACAGGACATAGATTACAGAAACGGAGGCAAAAGTCTTATTTGCAAAGTAACTGTTCTCCTGCTTGGATTTTTAAGCTTGTATAACCCCCCTTAAAAAACCGAGGCAGGAGTTGAGGAAGTTCTAAGTGCAAAAATGTAATTTAGTGCCAATACCAATGTACAACCCCTGGCAAAAAAATTATAGAATCACCAGTCTCTGAGGATGTTTTGTCAATTATTAATTTTGCAGAAACAAAACAGATCACAGACATGACACAAAACTAAAGTCATTTCAAATGGCAACTTTCTGGCTTTAAGAAACTAACACCAGCATCAGATAAGACCTGCTTGTTAGTCTGCAGTTAAACAGGAGTGATAACACCTTGGAGAGCTGTTGTGGACTAACATGAATCATGGCACAAACACGAGAGATGTCAATTGAAACATAGGAGAGCATTATCAAAATTCTTAAAGAAGATAAATCATCACACAATGTTGCAAATGATGTTGGTTGTTCACAAAGTGTGTCAGCGGTGTCTAAAATCTGGACCAAGTACAAACAACATGTTAAAGTAATGCCTGCACCTATGGAGCCCGGACAAGCACAGCCTGAAGAGGTAATGTTAGCTCACCACTCAAGGGAGGGGCCTGTCTTTGCAAAGAGAGATATTATTTTATTTTCTGAATAATTTCCTGTTTTTTTAATTGGGAAAATATATGTTCTAAAATTTTTATGAACAATTATTTCATGTATTTCTAACTGTGAGTGGCTCCCCATCTCATGTTCAGCCAGTGTTGCCAACTTGGCAATTTTCTCGCTAAATCTGGAAACTTTCCAAACCTTATTTTCTCAAAACAACAAGACTTTTCCTGATGTCGTTGGGAATGAGAGATTTTTCTGGTATTTGCATTTTTCTCCAGCAAAATAGTAATTTATTGACAGCCCCTAGAAAAACAGCCAGCGGTTAGAGCAGCACTTTCTGTGCCAGATCGCCACACCATGATTAGTCCGGGCATGGTGATTGAGGACTACCGCTGTAGCTATAAAGCCAAATATCCAACATCCAACTTTACCATGGTGTATTTGCAGACCTAAAAGTGAAAGCACCTGTTGTTCTGAGCTCTGAGTGCACAGTCAGTCAACTGCTGCTGCGCATAACCTACCACCATCTCGACGATTAGCGTGTCACGGGTTGTGAGCATATAGCTACAGCGGACTTCTCGGTATAAAACATATTGCTATGCTCCCGTTAATTACATTGTTTTATTTTACTGCACTGTGACTTGTTTTGTGACTCAACTCAAAACACCTTGACCTTTTTTTCCTCTCCCATGCAGTGAGACTCACTGCTAAACTAGTCTACCTCCCCCTCCTTTGCTCATCCAATCAGTAGTCAAAAGACTATGTGCATTAACAGACTTGGCGGCGAGTCAGATATTTTATATTCTTTTCAAAAAAGCGTATTCACCTACTTCGGTGTTAAATAAAAAAAAAAATCACTGACTCAAGATGTGGAGCACCGGTTGAAGGAATACTTTGAAGACCTCCTCAATCGCACTGACACCGCACCGATCTTCCAACAAGGAAGCAGTGTTTGGGGCTTCTGCGGCAGGTTCTCCTATCTTGGGGCCTGAGGTTACCAAGGTGGTTAAAAAGCTCCTCGGTGGCAAGGTCCCGGGGGTGGATGAGGTCCTCCCGGAGTTTGTTAAGGCCCTGGATGTTGTGGGGGTCTGTTGGTTGACACGATTCTGCAGTATCCCGTGGACATTGGGGGCGATGCCGCTGGATTGACAGGCCGGGGTGGTGTTCCCACCTTTTAAGAAGGGGGACCAAAGAGTGTGTTCCAACCATTGTGGGTTCACACTCTTTAGCCTTTCTGGTAAGGTCTATTCAGGGGTTCTGAATAGGAGGATCCACCGGATAGTCAAATCTTGGATTCAGGAGGAACAGTGTGGTTTTCATCCAGGTCATGGAACTGTGGACCAAATATATACTCTTGGCAGGGTCCTTGAGGGTGCATGGGTTGCATTGCGGGCAATTAATCGGATCTGTTTCCAGTAAGGGTTCGACTCTTTGCCTAGAGTCTTTAATAAAGGTAAAAATGATGTTAAATATTCATTTGTAATTATTTCACAATGTTTTCTGCAAGTAAAACTACAATATTTTGTTACTGGTTTTGGGTGTTTGGAGCAGATTAATTGGATTACATTATTTCGTGTGGGACAAATTGCCTGGGTTTTTGTATGTTTCCATTTTTGTCAAGACTTTCTGGAACGAACTAATGACCACAACCAATACCACCGTATGGCAAGAAAAAGACTACTTTACCGCGTTGATATGGTTGGGGCAACAAATGGTGTATGAAATTAAGCAAACAAACTTCAATACCTAAACTTCATTTTGGAACATGTTTGGTTTTGTAATACATTTGTAAAATTGTAAAGAAAATTTATGGACACCCGGTATCAAAACACCATTGAATTGGCTATTTAAAATAAGAACATTTTAAAAGCAAATCAGATGGTACCATATAAAAAGAAGAAGTAAAACTTTGTTGGAAACATAAAAGTGATTTTTGATATGATTTAAATGCTTTCAAACCCAAGTGCAACCCAGTGAAAAAACAGTTTGATCCCGATAGTTCAACAGAATCCCCCCCCACCCTCATACTAATTTTCAGACAATCAACAAACCGAAAACTAAGCAAAGAAGACAATTTATTACTCTTTGGTACTAATTAAAGACACTTGTTTATGATAGCAGAAAAAAAGCTCTGTAAAATCTGTAAAAAGCTCTGTAAAGTCTAAACATCAGATATGATGTTATGGCATATTCAACATTGACTGGGCAGGTTTTAGATGAGCCATGGTAGCTCATGAATCAAACAGGAGAGACTGGCTGGCTGAACAGCGCAATATGTATTAGTTATTGATTACCTTGCGGTCACGGAATCCAATGTGTGGCTTCTTTTTTTTTCCTTCGCCACTTTCACTCTTGGCCTCCACTGACTTCTCTGACACAGCGTCTGAATCGCTTACAAAATCAGCTTCCTCCCCATCTTGCATCTCGAAATGTCGCACTGATGGCCCTGCATCAGCATACACTCTTTTTTCAACAGCAGAAAGAAGAAGCAGCTGAAAACCTGTGGGAACTTAATATGTAATCTGCTGGTTAAATATAATGATACAATACAGAAATACAGAACAATTGACGAGGTATGTTTGCTCATCGTATGTAAATGAGAATGCATTGATGACAAAGCAGGTAATAAAATTCTATATTCTTTGCTATGCGTCTTTCCTATGTTTCTTTGCTCTCCCACACTGCCATTTTGTCTGTCATGACTGACAAATGGGAATACTAATGAATCACTGAGCCCGTCGGGAATAAGCTCAATAATAAACTTGGCTTAATGAGACACAAACAGTGGCTGGAGTGAGGGCCTGAAAACGGTCTGAAACACCCCATGGCATCATTCATCATCTTGCAACATGGTCATTGTATCCCTATTGAGCTCTCATGTCAGCAGTTTAAGCTTGCCTTAAGCAAACACCAGCCTACTGGTGAAGGGGAGCAAAACAGGCACCTTCTACGTGGTGGATGTCGACATATGGATCAAGAACTTGGGAAAAATAATAATACATCATACATATATCTAGGCCTGTCACGGTAATTGATGAATTGATTAATCAAACAATTTTTTAAAAAGTCCAGTTTTGCCGGCTTGATAAATTGACATGTGCATGCAGGCGTGTGTTTTCCTAGTCTCTTTTTACCACACAGGGTAGATGACAAGAAAGCTCACGCTGCATCTTTCAGTGCGTGTTACAATGGAATGAGAGAGTGACCTGTAGTCTCAGACATACAGCCTCTTTGTCCCAGTACGTAGAGGAAGGGCTACGAGTGAGTGGATACACAGGAGTGTAGGGCCCTATGCTTTCCACACTAAGGGAGTAGCAGAATTGGCCAGTAAAAACGTAATTTACTGTCAAATGCGGACTCTCGCTGAAATTGACATAACGTTAATGAAATGGCGTTTTTGAGAGGATCAAGGGTCAATCATGGCAGAATCTCATTACAAACACTAAACCAAACCCTCCTGAACTATCCATCCATCCATTTTCTATACCGCTTATCCTCATTAGGGTCGCTAGTATGCTGGAGCCTATTCCAGCTGACTTTGGGCAGGAGGCGAGGTACACCCTGGACTGGTCGCCAGTCAATCGCAGGGCAGACATACAACCATTCACACTCTAATGGACAATTTAGTGTCGCCAATTAACCTAACATGAATGTTTTTGGAATGTGGGAGGAAACCGGAGTACCCGGAAACCCCACGCACGCACGGGGAGAACATGCAAACTCCATATAGAGATGCCCAACGGAGATTCGAACCGTGAACCTGCTGACTGTGAGGCCAACATACTACCCATTCATCCACCGTGCGGCCCCTCCAAACTAAACACGTTGAAATGGCGATAAACACTGGCGAAAGTATGTGGAACCTTCTCTTATGGCCTGAGGTGGAAGCTAGCGGGGTTAGCTTAGTTTAGCATGTTGGTGCAGCTGTGTGTGTGCGCGTTGTGTGTGTGTGACTCAGGCTGGATGAGTATTTTCACCATTGTGTTTTGCTGCTTTAATGTAATCGAGCGTTTTACAATGCCCAATGACATCATGCAGGCTCTGAGTACGAAAAGGCGAGAAGCAAGTTTATTTTTGCATTCAGCTCATATTAAGTGTAAACAGACACACCATATACAGAACACACCGGCCTTCAAAATAAGAGCTGCGTTTGCCTCAAGTCGTCCAACTATGTAAACACAATAAGCGTCTCATAAAAATATCTTACATATGTAGTTGGAATTGTATTGGTGACTACATCTGCCACGTCAACAAGCTAATTGCTCATGCTGTATCCAATAGCGTAACAGGTATGTGCTAATTCCACAATAGGAGATATGCGATGTTACACATATTGGTATTGGTATCGGGTGATATCGGAATCAAAAATTGAGAATTGGACAATATCGTCAAAAGGCCAACATTGGACATTCCTATTCATTATAGTTTACTGGATGAACACTACCTTTTCCAGAGCAGTCCAGCACTAGCAGAGACACCAGTTACCCCAGCTAGAGCTGCCATCAATAGCCTCTTCCGGCCAGACCCTCGAACTGTTCCATTGTGGTGGTAGCGTCTGGCGAAGTGTGCCATACCAATCCATACACAGGACAATGCCCGCAAGTGGAACATTCTGCGTAGAAGAAAAGGGTAAATGTAGACAGTGGCATTGCAACAACAACAAAAAAGGTCGCTCCCTGCTTTGTTTGATGTAAGAAAGAATAAACTAAGTTTTGCCTGAAACGCAAAGATTAGAGGTCTGCTTTGTTGGTTGTCTTAAGAAATTCAAAAACAGTGAAAGGCTGGAATCAGGGTATTTACAGTACATTTAAAAAAGTAAAGATTAATCAATTACCAAAATTGTTGTCGATTAACTGGATAATCGATTCATTATCAATTCATCTATTAATCGTTGCAGCTATTGAAATGAAACTTGGATATACAGTGGTATGAAAAACTTTATGATATATAGCAGACGAACACAGTGATATTTGAGAAGTGAAATGAAGTTTATAGAATTAAAAAACGTGTGCAGTAATTATTTAAACAAAATTAGGCAGGTGCATAGATTTGGGCAACCCAACAGAAAAATCACATCAATATTTAGTAGATCCTCCTTTTGCAGAAATAACAGCCTCTAAACCAAGAGTGTCAAGCTTGTATTCATTGAGGGCCACATCACAGTTATGGCTACCCACAGAGCCTAATAATAGCAGCAAATTTACTGTAAATGGAAATTTCCCATGCATTTGATCTTTTTTCTTGATGATTATTTTTATATTTTATAGCTATTTTTAACAATATGAGAGATACTTTGTTTTGATTTTATATATACAGTGGTTTGAAAAACTATTTGCCCCCTTCCTGACTTTTTATCCTTTTTCAT
The DNA here is from genome assembly GCA_024372805.1 of Oostethus manadensis. Classification (NCBI taxonomy): domain Eukaryota; kingdom Metazoa; phylum Chordata; class Actinopteri; order Syngnathiformes; family Syngnathidae; genus Oostethus; species Oostethus manadensis. Next base: position 1,286,169 of record QODF01000137.1, on the reverse strand, counting down.
GTTTGTCACACTTAAATGTTTCTGCTCATTAAAAAATAGTTAACTATTAGTCACAGATAACATAATTGAACACAAAATGCAGTTTTTAAATTAAGGTTTACGTTATTAAGGGAGGAAAAAAACTCCAAATCTACATGCCCCTCTGTAATGTCCGCCCATCTGTTGGTCAACTCAAGCTAAAGCTATCTTGGGTGCTGAAGCCGGACAATGACCCAAAACACACCAGCAAATCCACCTCTGAATGGCTGAAGAAAAACAAAATGAAGACTTTGGAGTGGCCTAGTCAAAGTCCTGACCTGAATCCCATTGAGATGCTGTGGCATGACCTTAAGAAGGCGCTTCATGCTAGAAAACCCTCAAATAAAGCTGAATTACAACAATTCTGCAAAGATGAGTGGGCCAAAATTCCTCCAGAGCACTGTAAAAGACTTGTTGCAAGTTATCGCAAACGTTTGATTGCAGTTATTGCTAAGGGTGGCACAACCAGTTATTAGGTGCAGGGGCAATTACTTTTTCACACGGGGCTATGTGGGTTTGGATTTTCTTCTCCCTAAATAATAAAAACATTCATTTAAAAACTGCATTTTGTGTTTACTTGTGTTATCTTTGACTAATATTAAAATGTGTTTGATGATCAGAAACATTTTATGTGACAAACATGCAAAAGAATAAAAAGTCAGGAAGGGGGCAAATAGTTTTTGACACCCCTGTACATCACAGTATTTATGATTTATGCTTGGATTATATTGTTATGAGGAGACAATATTAATGTTTAGAAGATGTGCGGCTGCATGCAGTACATTTAGTACTGCAAAAATAAAATACATTTAGTAAGAATGATGAGGTGATCTATCGAATTACATTTTTTCCAGGCTTTCGCGGGCCACATTAAATGACAGATCAGATCTTGCCCCTGGGCACTTAATTTGACACCTGTGCTCTAAACACTTCCTAATAGCTCCCAATGAGGGTCTGTTTTCTGATTGATGGTATCTTTTGACCATTCTTCTTTACAAAAGATCTCAGTCAGGAGTGATGGTTTGCAAGCATGGACAGCCCGCTTTAAATCACACCACAGATTTTCAATAATATTCAGGTATGGGGACTGAGATGGCCATTCCAAAACATTTTACTTGATCCTCTGCATGAATGCCTTTGTACAATTTGAGCAGTGTTTAGGGTTGTTGTCTTAAAGTATCCATCCCCGGCGCAACTTCACATTTGTCACTGATTGTTGAACATTTTTCGCAAGAATCTGCGGATACTGACTGGAATCCATGAAACCTCCAATTTAAACAAGATTGCCAGTACCTTTACTGACCACACAGCATGATAGAGCAACCACCAAATTTGGTGGGTAGCGTTGTTGGTTTTTGGAATGCTATGTTCTTCATCCGTAATGCATACCGCCCCTTGTTACGTCCAAATAACACTGTTTTTTAACTTTACTTGTTGGAACCTTGTTCCAAAATGAAGCTGGCCTGTTCAAATGTGTTTTGGAAAACCTCAAGCGACTCAGTTTGTGGCATGTGCACAGACACGGATTCTTCCGCATTACGCTCCCATACGGCATCCCCTTGTGCAAAGTGTTCTGAATAGTTGACCGACGCACAGTGACACCATCTGCAGCAAGATCATGTTGTAAGTCTTTGGTGCTGGTCTATCAGTTTGACTGTTCTCACCATCCTTTGCCTCTGCTTGTCTGAGATTTTTCTTGGCCTGCCACTCCGGGCCTTAACTAGAACTGTGATTGTGGTCTTCCATTTGGTCACTGTGTTCCTCACAGTGGAAACAGACAGTTGGAATCTTTGAGGTAGCTTTTTGTTGGTCACTGTGTTCCTCACAGTGGAAACAGACAGCTGGAATCTTCGAGGTAGCTTTTTGTATCTTTCCTCCAAAACACGATGTTGTACAATCTTTGTTTTCAGGTCATTTAACAGTTATTTGTTGCCACAGTTCAGAGAAGATGCAAAGAGGAGAACAACTGCAATAGGCCACCTTAAATGCCTTTTGTCATTATTGGCTTCACCTGTGTATGTAGGTCAAAGGTCAAAGAGCTTACCTAACACATTTTGTGTTCCAATAATTAGTGCTAAATGTATTCAAATCAATAAAACAACAAGGGTGACCAAATTTATGCACCTGCCTAATTTTGTCTAAATATTATTGCAAACTTTCTGTAAATCCTATAAACTTCACATCTCAAAAGGCACTTTGCTCGTCTGCTATATGATATATTAAAATGCTGATCCAAAAAACTAATGATTTATAAAAGGAACATCTTAAAAATTGTCAGGCGTGCCCAAACTTTTTCATACCACTGTAAATTAGAGCAGTGGTTGTCTTCTAGTTTGGCTGCATTATGAGTAGCAGTGACCCAAATTACGGACATTTTTCCACTCAAATTTATATACCTTATATTTAATAAAAAGACAGCACAGTTTGAATTTGAGCCAGCGCAAAGAAAACACAGTGTGCCAGCACAAAATAAGCTTAATGAGCATTTCAGGAACAATACTTTTGCATCCATAAACTCAAAATGATTTGAAAAAAAAAATGCCTGCAAAGATTTTCAGTACATGGTATCTCCTGAATGAAAGGTAGTCCAGGTGCTCTGCTTAAGCTTCTTCAGATAAACAAAAACATTTAAATTTGTCAAACGCCCTTTTTTAAATCATAAAGAATAATACAATTTACATTTTTCTTCTGATTGACTCAGTAGTTGACACAAAACAAAAGTGGAACATTAGCATCTTAGTAGTTGCTTTCTACTCATAATATCTTTGTTATTATATTTTTAATCACTCTGTGCAGAGTTTGCATGTTCTCCACGTGCGTGCGTGGGTTTTCTCAAGGTACTCATTTTCCCAGAATATGCATGCTAGGTTAATTGGAAACTATAATTGTCAGTAGGTGTGAATGTGAGTATGAAAGCCCTGAACCCAACTGAACACATGTGGGGCATCTTCAAGGCGGAAAAGCGCAAGGTGACTAACACGCACCAGCTCTGTGATGTCATCATGGAGGAGCGGAAGAGGATTCCAGTCTTAAAGCTGATAGATAAAAACATTGCCACTTTTGGACAATGTGTTCAGTGTTATTTTCAGAAGCCACTAAAGCTATACTGCTATAATAATTGCACTGTACAGTAAGTACACTACATTGTATTTGTTTTCTATTGTACAGTATTATCCTTTGCAATATAATAAAATTATTGCGGAAATGTCACGGGTGCACTCACTATTGTGAGATACTGTATGTTCTTCCAATAGTCTGAAGCAAAGAACATGTAGGGCAAGGATTTTGAAAAAATCCCAGAAAACGTTCTCACAGTAAATACAAAAGGCAAACATTCAGACAATTAGATTGACGGCTAATTACTGACACATGCTGCTGCAGAATTAATCAATGTCGCCGACTGACAATTATGCATGATTATAAAGCTTCCTTTAGTAATAAGTATGAAGCAGAGGCGACACCCTCAATGGAGCAATACATGAAGCCAAATGTCAATATCCTGTTGGCAATGATTGTCAGACTATATATAGAGTCATAAAAAGTATATGGAATGGAACTGAAGCTGAAAGCATGTACATCGAAGCTGGACAGCATAAAAAAATAAGCTGACCAAAAAAATTTTCATAATGCCTTAGTGAAACTTATTTGCAGTACTCAGATGCAGAACAGATTCTCACCTCTGCAGAGAAAGATGCATAACATGACACAAATAGGCAGAAAGGCATAAATAACAAACTCAAGTTAGAGAGGGAAAAACGCCACAGAACTCTCTTTCCTTGAATTGATTTCCCGATACAGCTGCCAAGTCTGATATCTACCTACTGAACAAGAAAGAATTTAAGAATTTTTTAAGTTATCCAAGAGGTGAAGTACCAAGTATCATGATTTTTTACAGCTAATGCACAAAATTGTTTTTGGTTTTTTAGCCACAATAACACCCAATTTGGCATCCTAGCATACATTGCGTTTCGTTCGGACTAGTTTGCTAACACCGCTTAACTGTACACATATTTTTTACTCCAGTTATACTGTCATAGCAATATAAAAATCAAACATGTGCACAAAAAAACAATAAAAGACTCCATTTAAACATCTTACCCGATGTTTCCCAGTCATTCAGTGGTAGTCTTTTTATGTTACAAAAGCCAGAACATAGTTATTCCTTTGACGCTCACTGAACTACGGTCTTGCAAAATTGCAGGACGTTACGGGAAATGTCATGAAAGATGAGGGCTTGAACTTTGAAGGTCTGTGCAAGTTGAGCACAAACCTAAATATTTTTCCCAGATGATTTGGGCAGAATTTCACTTGTTCACTAGTCTCATCCAGCCTGTTTGCCGCTTCTCTTAGCAGCTTCAATATGGACTCCATCGTGTAAGATGTGCAGGGTGGCGTAATAGTTATGTTATTTCTTGTTCTTCACTTGCGCTAAGAGTTACATTTAAACATAACTACTACATAGTCACTGAAAGCAGGAATCGTGTGATCAGGTATTGACTAGTCACCCTGGCAGAAGGACCCGCCTACAGCATAGGCTGTACAGGGCTCCAGGAATAGACATTGCTTTTTCCATTTAGCACCAGGCACCCGGTAAATGCAAAGAGAGAAAGCAAATGAAAAAGACAAAGACAAAAGAGGAAAATCAACGATAAAATGGGAAATCAAACACAATACACAAAAAGCTATGACAAAATGAAAAAGGCAAAATGAAATTACAATACGACTACATTTGTATATTTTTGTATTATTGATTCTCTTTATATTTCCACCTGTATTTCCTTTTAATTTTGGCGTTACTGTGATTCCAGATTATCAGACTTTGAGGCACATTGGCACCAAAAACAATCTAGCAAGGCTTCATACCCACAATGTATTTTGGCTAGTCGTATTTTCCTCCAAGCAAAATAATGCTTTTCCTGTTGAGTTAAAAAAAACACTACACCCTCTACGTCATCAACTTAAACAGAGACGCAGGGTGTTTGGATCAAGTCAAAACAATGCTGATGTTTTACTGACTGCCAAGAGTTTAGTCAGTTATTACAGTCATTATAAAGGAGTGATGAGTGAGCATTAACATTGACGTCTTATTCAGCTTGGTTTACAGCTACAATTGAATATTTCCCACTAACAGTCCGAATTTAAAGCGTGATTGTACGCGTGACGTGTGCCTCGAATCGCGTATACTGTACTAGCGTATTTACTTTCGACAGGACAGCTAAGGCTAGGTAAAGCTGAGTGCTAACGGCTAACGTCTGGTAGCCCACGGCTGTCGTCTTACCCTACCCGGTTTGTGCGCACATTTAGCTATGAAAACACAAGGTTACTTACGTGAATGACAACACACACACCAGGCGGGGAAAGATAAAAGTGCGCTCGGCGGTTCAGAGCGCGTCTTTCACATGAATGTCTGCAAACTGCGCCGGAGCAGAGCTCAGCTCAGTTCCGTATTCCCTGTAAACTGTCATTGAAGAGGCGGGGCTTCATTTCCTGGCCACGCCCCGTATATATATTATTGGATGATTAAAAGCCAAGATGTACTTTTAGGCAGGTAATGGATCCACAATTTTACTTATGTAAACACTGAGTCATTGTGCTTTTTTTTTTTTTGTCTTGTCTAGCATCATAACAGCTGAATGGGAGTCAAGCTGCCTTTAAATGCTGAGGAAAATTTCTTTGCCCAGGGAGACTTCATAATCCAAATCAGTCTCTCTTGACTTTTGACTGCGTTAATTATGAATTGTGTTGCGCCACATTTCGATGCCGGACCTGACCTGAAAAGGGACGGGTGGGGGGTGGGGGTTGATCAAAGAAAGGGTGCAGAAGAACCTCACAAACATATTTCAACCATATTATAAACAACCATGATAATCACAGTTTCAGCAACAACCAGAAGAGTCACATAGCAAAATGTGCAAAAATACAGGGAAAAAATAATAATAATGATAATAATAATACTAATAATAAATATATATATATATAAATATATACATATATACACACACATACACTTATATATACATATATATACACACACACACACATATACATGTGTATATATACATACATACATACATTTACACATATTTGTACACGTATACATACACATACTGTGCACATACACATATCCATGCAGTACATACATACATACACACGCATACAGTGTGCATATATATGTATGCACACATATACATACACATGTACTAGTAATGATAAACATACAAGAAAAACAACGAGAAAAGAAACAGAACCGCTTGAACAATGACCATCCAGATGACACGTGCAACAAATCTAAGTTAAATCTACATTACTCTGAAGTGGCAGGATAACTGCATCAGAGTGAAACAGAGAATGAGGAGATGTTCGTGGGGAACACAGCCATGCATCCCAAACCACACTCCTTCCAAAAGCGAGGGTCCGACTAGGAAGACGCCGCAGCACTGCCCCCCCAGCAGGCTCCCTACAGAGGTCTGAAAAAAACGTAACCTGCAAAAAACTCAAGTACCTGTAAAGTTTCTTTGACATGACAAAGAACATGTGCCAGTCTACAGCTCAAAAATCAGTACATCACTTGCTTGTGTTTCTTGCTTTCTTTTTCTTTTTGCACATAGGCCGGCCATAGGACCCTGTACACCCGGTTGTGACCAAGGCTTTAGCAACACAATGACTGTATGAGCAACAATTGCATTTAAAAAGCAAAAGCATGCTAGGGTCCTTTGTGCTGAACGAAAACAAAATTATAAAACCTGAAGTGATAGGCTACTTCAGGGGTCCAGAAGGAAGGAGTACTTTTATTTATGATGTCATAAAAAACAAAAACTTCAAAACCAACCATTTGAGCTCCTCTTCTATCAAAGGTGAAGCAAACGAGTGAGGCTAATGATCTTTCTTATATTTGATGATCATATAGGGATATTACTGATATAAAATAACTAATTAATCAATTTTGCACAATAGGGAACTGATGAGTGAGAAAGATTGCTAAAGGCAAGACAGTTTTCTTATGCTGAGATCCCCTTTACCAGGCATTGGAACTACCCCAGTTTGCGTTCATCCCCCTACTCTGATATCTTATGCATGTCCACTGGTTTTGTTAGTGCACTACAAGGTTGCATGAGCTTAAAGAAGGAGCTCTTAACGGTTGTTTTTAACCAATGTATTTTGTTGCCCCTGCAGTGGATGTTTGAGGTTCATCTGTACAATACTGTAGGTAATGCATTGGCACAATCTGAAACGCTTACTGAGTGACAGAAAAAAGAGAGACTTGTTAATCAGACCCTTAGCATAAACATGTACGGCAGCTTAAATGAATCGTCTTACACTGTTTCACAACGTGCACATGTTGCTTTGAGCGGGTATTTGCTGAACCGAATCCATAAAGATTTCAAGGAGCTGCAGGGTTGCTTTGATGGTTTTCGGCAGGGAGCAGGGACTTTACTGAATGTGCAAGCCATATTTCTTGGAATATGACCACATGTCACTGGATTAGAACAGACGGTTGACAGCACAATAGCAGTGATGATGACTAACAGGAGCTTTAATGTAACCTGTTTCTTTGTGAAAGCTTTACCGGACACATACTAATTCCATCTATTGAGTCAACATGTTGTTACACCAGCTTGTACATTTTTGCAGTCTAAAAGGCAGGAGGTGACATGTTGGACACATTCTTTGTTCTCAGTGTACCTGCAGACGTTGTCAATCCAACTGCAATGTTCACAGCATGTTGCTTAAATCACAACATTATTTTATTATTTCATTCATCAGAAGCAGCTTAAAATGCGAGGAGTAAAAATCAGATCATCCAATTTGTCCTACTTTTTTTTAAATGTAGGTTTATTGATATGTAGGGGTGTCACAAAATCTCGTGATTCTCGCGTGATTAAAACATGGCAAGATTTTTTGTTGAAAAAAACTGTCTTGCAATAGTAAATGATTAAACAAATCACACAATAAATGAACCAGATCTTTCTGCCAGCCTCCATTTATTGCCATGTGCATGCATGTCTGTTGTGCTTGTCTCTCGGCTTCAAACGGGCAGGAAGAGAGATCACTCTGTGCATTGGTTCAGCATTTACATGATTCATAGGCGAGCAGAATGAGCCCTCTTGTCAGTCATACAGTCGATTTGTCTCATTGGGGGAGACGGAGACTTTTGAGGAGCAATGCAGGGAAACATTGTAGATATTAGGCGCACAGTTACTATAGTTGAAAAGCCAACAGTATCAATTGCCTTGTTCCTTAAGGCCCTGGATGCTGTGGGCGTGTCTTGGTTGACACAACTCTGCAGCATTGCGTGGACGTGAGGGTCGGTGCCCCTGGACTGGCAAACCGGGGTGGTGGTCCCGCTTTTCAAGAAGGGGGACCGGAGGGTGTGTTCTAACTATCGTGGGATCACACTCCTCAGCCTCCCCGGTAAGGTCTATTCAGGGGTTCTGGAGTGGAGGATCCGCCGGATAGTCGAATCTCGGATTCAGGAGAAGCAGTGTGGTTTTTGTCCTGGCCGTGGAACTGTGGACCAGCTCTATATTTTCGGCAGGGTCCTTGAGGGTGCATGGGAGTTTGCCCAACCAGTCTACATGTGTTTTGTGGACTTGGAGAAGGCATTCGACCGTGTTCCTCAGGGAATACTGTGGGGAGAGCTCCGGGAATATGGAGTATCGGACCACCTGTCCCTGGACCACCGGTCCAGGGTTGGACTTCGCCAGGGCTGCCCTTTGTCACCGATTCTGTTCACTACTTTTATAGAAAGAATTTCCAGGTGCAGCCAGGGCGTTGATGGGTTTCAGTTTGGTGGCCGCAGGATTTGATCTCTGCTTTTTGCAGATGACGTGGTCCTGTTGGCTTCATCGAGCAGTGACCTTCAACTCTCACTGGATCGGTTCGCAGCTGAGTGTGAAGTGGCTGCAATGAGAATCAGCACCTCCAAGTCCGAGTCCATGGTTCTCGCCCGGGAAA
>QODF01000137.1:1182362-1275343 GCA_024372805.1 Oostethus manadensis | reverse complement strand
TTGGGTGTGACCAGGATGGACAGGATCAGGAATGAGCACATCAGAGGGACAGCACATGTTAGAGGTTTTGGAGATAAAGTCAGAGAGGCCAGACTGAGATGGTTCGGACATGTCCAGAGGAGAGATAGTGAATATATTGGTAGAAGGATGCTGAGTTTTGAATTGCCAGGCAGGAGGCCTAGAGGAAGACCAAAGAGGAGGTTTATGAATGTAGTGAAAGAGGACATGAAGGTAGTTGGCGGAAGAGAAGAGGATACAGAAGACAGAGTTAGATGGAGGAAATTGATTCGCTGTGGCGACCCCTAACGGGATAAGACGAAAGGAAAAGAAGAAGAAGATCATAGCACCGGACCATCGTGGTGAAGACAGAGCTGAGCTGGAAGGCAAAGCTCTCAATTTATCAGTCGATCTATGATCCAAACCCCCACCTACAGCCATGAGCATTGGGTTAATGACCGAAAGATCGCAGATACAAGCAGCGGAAATGAGTTTCCTCTGTAGGGTGGCTGGACTTACTCTGGGTGAGGAGCTCGGTCATCCTTGAGGAGCTTAGAGTGCTCCTTCACATGCTGCTCCTTCACCTGGAGAGGAGCCAGTTGAGGTGGCTCAGGCATCTAGTCCAGATGCCTCCCGGACACCTCCCTAATGAGGTGTTTCGGACATCCCCAGTCAGGAGAAGGTCCCGGGGAAGACCTAGGACACGCTGGAGGGAGTATGTCTCACAGCTGGCCTGGGCCTTTGGTGTCCTCCCGGTGGTGGCTTGGGACCGGGAAGTCTGGACTTCCTTACTGTGACAGCTGCCCCTGCAACCCAGACCCAGATAAGCGTTGTAAGGCATGTTGAAAATAATAATGATTAGCGTCAATTTGCGGGACAATTAATAATTCAAAAAGCACCTGCACTGTCTGGTCAATCATTCCATTCCATTCCATTTTCCTCCGCTTATCCGGGTCCGGGTCGCGGGGGCAGCAGTTTCAGTAGGGAAGTCCAGACTTCCTGGTCCCAGGCGACCTCTTCCAGCTCCACCGGGAGGACACTCTGCTTCCTCTACGGAAGGTATGTCAGTGGGATTGAGAAGGGCCTTGAAGAATTCCTTCCACCGACCTACTATATCCACAGTCGTGGTCAGCAAGCCCCCGTCCGCACTGTAAACAGTGCGAACTGGGGGCTGCTTCCCCTTTCTGAGGTGTCGGACGGTTTGCCAGAACCTCTTCGAAGCCGACCGAACCTCTTCGAAGCCGACCGAAAGTCGTGCTCCATTGCCTCACCAAAATCCTCCCAGTTTTTGCCTCGACCAAGCCGCGTGCCGCTGGCCTGCAGGTACTTGTCAGCTGCTTTAGGAATCACACAAGCCATCCATGCTTGATAGGACTCCTTCTTCAGCTTAACAGCGACCTAACCCCGGGTGTCCACCATCGGGTTCGGGGCTTGCCACCACGACTGGCACCGACCACCTTGTTGCCGCAACTACAACTGGCTGTCTCAGCAACGGAGGCCCGGAATACGGCCCATTCGAACTCAATATCCCGGTCCTCCCTCGAGATGTAGAGAAGCTCTGCCAGAGACGACAGTTGAAGACTCGACGAACGGGAGACTCTTCCAGACGTTTCTAGCACACCCTCACTACGCATTTGGGTCTACCAGGTCTGTCCGGCATCTTTCCCCGCCATCTAATCCAACTCATCACCAGGTGGTGGTCAGTTGACAGCTCAGCCCCTCTCTTCACCTGTGTGAGAACATGCAGACGCAGGTCTGATGATACGACCACAAAGTCGATCATAGACCTGCGACCTAGTGTGTCCTGGTGCCAAGTGCACTTATGGAGATCCTTATGTTCAAACATGGTGTTTGTTATGGACAAACTGTGATTCGCACAGAAGTCCAGCAACAACACACCGCACGGGTTCAGGTCAGGGAGGCCGTTCCTCCCAACCACGCCCCTCCAATTCACACTGTCATTGCCCACATGGGCGTTGAAGTCTCCCATTAGAACTATGGGTTCACCAGCTGGGGTGCTCTCCAGAACCGCTCTGATAGACTCCAAGAAGGCTGGGTACTCTGAACTGCCGTTCGACGCATACACTCAAACCACAGTCAGGACCCTTTCCCCAGCCCTTAGGCATAGGGAAATAACCCTCTCGTTTACTTGGGATGACTCCAGCAGAGAAGCACCAAGCCGGGGGCCAATAATAAGGCCCACACCAGCTCGTCGCCTCTCCCCTGCAGCAACTCCAGAGAAGAACAAGGTCCAGCCCCTCTCAAGGAATTTGGTTCCAGAGCCCAAACTGTGGGTTGAGGTGAGTCCGATTTTATCTAGTCGGAATGTCTCCGCCTCTTCCGCAAGCTCGGGCTCCTTCTCCACCAGAGAAGTGACATTCCATGTCCCAAGAACCAGATTTGACCGCCGAAGACCAGGTCGCCCGGACACCCGCCCTCGACCACTGCCCAAATCGTAATGCACCGGACCCTTATGCTTGCCCCCGCAGGTGGTGAATCCGTAGGGGGGGGGTGTTCTTGTGGGGCTTCTTCCGGCTAGGCCAGGCCAGGCCACATGGGTGAAGGCCTGGCCTGCGAGCCTCTCCCCCAGGCCTGGCTCCAGGGTGAGGCCCCGGTATCCCACGTCCGGGCGAGGTGCGGTCACTCCTCTTGATCTTCCTCATAGGGGTCTTCTGAATCAATCAGTCTGGTCAATCAGTTCCATAAAACAAGTTTTTTTGTCCAGTCATATTTTGTCATTGTACTTTTCTTAAAACTAATATTAAAATTTCGTCTCATCTCATTCTCGGGGACCCAATCTTTTGCATCATCTCGTCTCATGAGTTGAGTGTCACTATAGATAAGATAAGTATATAAGTGAAAATGTTTGTTTGCTTATTTATTTCGAGCCACACAAAATACACAGAACAGAACATAATCAAAATACACATATAGACAGAAAACAATTTGGTCCGAAAAGGAGTAGGATAAAATGCAAGCTTAGAAGATAAGAGAAGAACATGACTAGCAAAAATGGAGCCATTTGTAGTTTGGGTTTTATATGGTTTACATGTTTGAATGCATTTGAATTATACTGTTGCACTGACCAGAGGCTTTGGCATTCCTGTCAATAGAGCACTTTATCAATACAATTATTACAGTTACAAATGGACCTTTGGCCAGGTGGAGGTGAAAACATCCGCATTCTGAATGACTCTCTGCTCAATTATTGCAGCAAATACCTCACTTAACCTCCCTGCTCCATAGTAATATTTATTCTTTATCTCCTATTATGTCCTCTTTCAGATTGTCTTTTCTTTTTCCAATGAGACACACTGCTTAGTAAATATGACCGCCTTTCCCCCTGATGCTGTGGTAGTAATGTTGGCAATCCATCACAAGAAGAACCTCACGATAGTGACATTTAATGTACTTCACAATGTGTGGATCGCTGTCCAGCTCATTCACACACCGCTTTCATTATATTTACCGTATACACAAGACTACAGAAGAGCGAATAAAACTAACCTATCTCACGTTTAACTAAATAAGATATAATTAAATAAATCTCCAATAGCTGGAGATAACCTACCAGAAAAAGAGTGTCAATATTCAGAGCTTACTGACAGTGTTGTTATGGCCTTAACTTTTGAGTATTTTAATATGACCTTCCTATCTGGAGAGCTACATCAGGCACACTCTTAATCCGTTAGGGACTGTTCCCTTAACAACAGCAACATGGCCTGGCAACAGGTTCCAGATGGAATACTTTGTAGTTTAAAGGCTACAATGAAACATGAGCCATGCTACACTGGTGAAAGATGCCCTATGCATATGGACCCACAATAAAGAGATGGTTCAGTTTTCAACACACGCTGCTGTGTTGCTTAAAATGCATTGTGTGCATAAATATTGTAGAAACAGGAAACACACCTTGTACAGAGTTTGTTTAGGACATTTAAATAACGACATGTGTGAGATGAAAGAGCAACATAATGTAGTATGTTTCATTAGTGACTGAAAGTACTGTATAAGTTTAAGTGTTTGACTTGTGTTTTGATTTTGTATATGTACACACATTGTAACAGTATACAAACGAGGGAGGAAATTAGCACTCTACCTTACATAGCCATCTATGCTATTGTTACCTCCTGTCCCACTTTTTAAAGTTACATTGTATCTAATATAGGACATACTGTATATTATAATGGACAAGCGCAGAGTTACGGTGTGTGTGTTTAAAAAGTGCATAAAGTGCACCATAGTGCTTATTGGACACATACTGTGGAGACAGGAGCTCATTAGAATTACAGCTACAGACACACAAAATGGTCTGTTCCATGTAGGGATTACCAAAGGTACATTTAAACCATCTAAATTCAAGCTACAAGGGTAGATTTTGGACAACACTTGCAATGCGCTATTGTGGGACCCCTGAGACAATACGGGACCTCTTAACTGATTTAACAGGATATCGTATACATTACAGTACATATATAAAGTAAAGGCCAAAATTATTTATATTGTGGCTGAATTTGACACAAAATTGAATATAATTTTTAATAGTATATATTGTGGCTGCATCGAACACAAAAGAGTGGCAAATGACTGTGAGAACGTCTGAGAGACAATCATTCCTGTGTGTATGTGTGTATATTTCATTGACCAAATATGCACTACAATATTTTCATCTTTTGTTCAGAATCAGCTACTTATCACAGGTCACTGACGCGACTTCCTTCGCAATCATCCCTGCAGCGCCACAGCGCTTTTGTTTGTTTACACAGTCAGACGCTGAGCGTCTACTGACTTTGATGGGCAAGCGTAGAGTGGGTTGTTCTATTGCGCAAAACTGGACGGTCATTAGATAAATGCTGGGCTTTGTCTCGCCCATTGGACGCTCAGCTTCTCTTGGGGTCTATGGAGCAGTGGGCAGGCCCGGACGCTTGGCTTCTGTCTGATGATTGGATGATCTCCCTCAGGCGGAGCTTCCACTCTTAGAATGACCAGCAGCTGCCACTGCCACATTCAGGTCCTTGATATTATCAGACTATTTTGAGGCAAAGCACATCTTTTGCGCCATTGTTTAATCACAGAGCATTCTAATCAACTAAAAAAATTGGAACATTGCATTGAGAAAAAGCATAATTATTTTTTTTAATGAATCGTTGTAAAAATTATGAAAATTGATCGTTTTTTTTTAGTATGTCTAATGGATGTGTCACTTTTTTGTGTCATTTCCAAATGAAAAGAGCACATGTTGTTGTAATGTCTGATTTACATCAAGAATTAATTGCCATTTATGCCATACAAATCTTGCACATTTAATCGCTAGATCACTGGCACGAATCAGATTTGTAACCGGGGCTTCTTTTGTGTAGATTCCTGACACGGCATATTCAAATGCATGCTAGCATTGTCCACGTACAGCAGCACTGTAAAGCTTTATGTGTATCTGGAATTTGTACTTCCGCAAACTTTACAAAAGGTAGGTTATCGCCTCTCCTTTGACCGATACAGGTGTGGGGGATGAAATCTCTTGGTCAAAGATTAAGCAGAGATCAGGCTCCATTGCACCAAGGTGAGCCTGCTTGACAATCATTAACCAAAGGATGTCGTTACCTGGTCCGTTACTTGCATTTTGAGTGATTCTGACAGCAAACACCTCAATTGACGTCTTTCGATTTCAGTCTGCCATCTTTAGAATGGGAATGCAGTGAAATGCTTCTTTGTACATGAAGCGGCAGAAGGACATTGTTTGTTAACAGTCACCAAAGACCAGTTTAATGGGATAGGCTCCAGCATACCCCCGCAACCCTAGGGAGGATAAGCGGCATAGAAAATGGATGGATGGATAGAAGAGGGGGATTGTTTATTAAGTCAGACAAGACGGGGTTAGGCCGCACGGTGGCTGAGTGGTTAGCACATTGGCCACACAGTCAGGAGATCTGGAAGACCTGAGTTCAAATCTCCGTTGGGCTTCTCTGTGTGGAGTTTGCATGTTCTCCCCGTGCGTGTGTGGGTTTTCTCCGGGTACTCCGGTTTCCTCCCACATTCCAAAAACATGCATGTTAGGTTAATTGGCGTCGCTAAATTGTCCATAGGTATGAATGTGAGTGTGACTGGTTGTTTGTCTATATGTGCCCTGCGATTGACTGGCGACCAGTCCAGGGTGTACCCCGCCTCTCGCCCAAAGTCTGCTGGGATAGGCTCCA
This sequence comes from Oostethus manadensis, assembly GCA_024372805.1. Taxonomy (NCBI): domain Eukaryota; kingdom Metazoa; phylum Chordata; class Actinopteri; order Syngnathiformes; family Syngnathidae; genus Oostethus; species Oostethus manadensis. The sequence continues at coordinate 1,269,152 of QODF01000137.1, read as the reverse complement.
GCATCCCCGTGACCCTAATGAGGATAAGCGGCATAGAAAATGGATGGATGGAAGACGGGGTTAAATACTCCAGCAGTAAGATTTGCTTGATACTCTTTTGGGACATTGTCCAGAGGCTCATGTGAAAAGGCGATGATGCCGCGTCAGACATGGCAGCACATCAACATGTGTATATTATCTACTGTTTAGTTCAAAATCGTACATTGTGTATGATTACTTTGGCAATTCAACAGACATAGACTGGCTGTTGATGTTAGCCATGTTGTACCGAGCAGCCAGGACACTCACAATTTAGGTTAATGTGAAACAACAAAGTTGAAACTGCTCACTGCTTTGTTCTTTGTAATGTTTTAAAAGTCATTTGAATGGCTAGCACAACTAGAGTCACACACTGACACAGAACACTAAGTTTGAGAAGAAATTGGTTAGAATTGTTGCTAGGAGAGACCTTTAAGGGAACTTTGCAAGTGCATTGATCATTTATAATCTGCAAAGTAATAAATTAGGCGTTCCAACGGAGTTTGTGCTTGAAAGGTTGATGCAAATGTTTTGCCGTGGTGATGCCACACTGGGCATGTCTACGAGACCGTAGTCCTGCCCCGCAAACCCGCCCACCACCCCCCCTCTTCCCCTTCGGTGAGTCTCCGTCCGCCCGCCCGCAGCAGTCTCCTTCCCGGCGAGCTTTCACTTCAGAGATGGCTGCGAAAGTGTGCAGATCAGTCTTGCTCTTGTCCCGGAGCGGAGGAGGGGCAGCCGGCAGTCTCCCCGCACTCGTCGCCCCTTCTCAGCGGCACCAGCAGCACGTAGCACCGGTAAGTCCCAGGACGTGTTCGAAATACGGGGAAGGAGGGCGGCGGAGGAGCGGGCTGGCCGAACCTTGAAGCGCGGTGGCGGCGGTCGGCTGGGCTTGCTAAGGAAGTAAAGCTAACTAGCGTCAAGGTTTTCCGCACTGCTTGTCCCGATTGCGGAAACTTCGGCGTTCCTTGTGAATCAGGAAATGCCGATCTGGTGTGTGTTGTGTGTTTTTTCCACGCAGAGTGGGACGTGGAGCTTTGGCAAGGAGGCAATGCGCCTGCTGGAGCCCATCGTCAGCCCCTCTGGCGCTGCCCCACGGCTCACCACTAACTAGCCGTCATTTCTCCTCTTATCTGCCCTTCAACTTTGGAGGCTTCTTCTTTCAAAGTGCCCCAATGACTGTTTGTGTTTGAAGGGTGCAGATTGTATTTTTGAAATGTATGTGGCTGATGTTCTGTGGGGAAACCTCCATCTCCTTCCCTCTGTGCAACTGCAGCGTGAGTGGGATGGTACTGCAGCAGAAACTACACTATCATCACAGCTCGTGTGCATTAACATGATACTTCACCCAAACATGAACGTCCACGCGTGGATGATGTCAGACAGCCTTCCTGCTCTCCCCTCCCTGCGGGTATTTCCCCATGCATCTGGGAGATCCATGTGTTTTTCTGCGGGCGGGTTCAGATTTTTTGTGAGGCTACAATGCAGTAGTTGTTCATCCTGTTCCTGCTTTGCTTGGAGCTTTTACAACTGCAGTGACCCAATGAGGGAGCAGACACGCAGCCTGGAATGAGGAAGTCCATGCAGCCCCTTTTACTGCTTATGCCTCCATTTGGCTTACATTTCCGTCTCATTTCTTTGATCTTGACTCCTCCTTTAGACAGTACAACTGCTGTTGCAGGGTATGAATGGAACTGTAAGAGAGGCTGATTATGGTAAACACACAGTGCCTAGTGTCTTCTGTCACCCATGAGCAACTTGAAGTATGTCTTCATTTGGACACATTTCATTACCTGCTCCACCGTATCAGCATATGAGTTCCTGCCTGCAGCATGAGAACTCCAGGCTAAAGAATCGCCATTATGCATGTTTTTTTTTAAATAATCAGGACATGTTCCGCGTGTATGCAGCCTCCATCTCTTAATAGATGCAAAAACAGCATCTTGACTCCAGAGACTCACATTTAACCTCTACCAGATTACTATTGAGTCAGTTGTCATATAAAATGCAGCTCTCTTCAAGTATATCAGGGGAGTTGAGTCATTGTGGGTAAACCGTCCTTGTAAAAATGCATATAAATCAGTGGCAAAATTTCTATAATACGAAGCTGTCTGGAGTCAACACTGCCATATAGTACGACTACGATATACAGATTCATTGTGAACCTACAAATAAACTTGTATTGTGGTTGACCATTGGCTAGATCGTTTGTATTTTCTGTACTGAAGCCCTCTGTGTTCATTAAAGCTGATCAGCTGGGGTTGTAGTGGTTGGAGGGCCATTAGGTCAAGCCCCTTGCCTTATAATCCAATCAGCAAAGGAGTAAACTCTATTTATCCATGCTGCCTTTACTGATTTAGTGCTGAACTTATCCAGATATGCGTGATAAGAGAGTGGCTGTCGTCGGTGAGGAGGCGATTCACTTAAGTGACTGACAAAGCTGTCTTCAGAGCTGCTTATCTTGTCTTTGATGGTCAGGCTGGTGTCTGAGGTACGATTTTTTTTGTCTACTAGTACGGCTGAGCAGGGATATTGGTACCTTGTTTTTTGGAAAGAAAACAAGGTAATATATTATTAGCCCGATATTACCCCAATATTGGCATAAAAATGTAATATTGATATCGGGTTTTTTTTCCCTTTAATGAAAACCGATTAATGCTGTGTATATCCAATAGGCTCCAGGATTTTCCGGAGCAAAAATGATGACCGCATCAAATCGCTTCTGGGGCGTTTAAACCACCGTGGGTGACTACTAACAGGTTTTTCTCTCTGTACCTGACTACTGTTATGTCTGTGTCCTCGGATATTAAACTTGCAATTTGCAATGACTGCAAAGGATTGGTTTTGAGAGGCAGAACCAAGACTTCTTCCTTCAATACTTCCAATTCCCAGGACAAAAGCCATCAATCGGAAAGTCATGGACTGTATCGCACTAAATAACAAGCCCTTTGCTATTGTGCAAGACACCGGATTCACCAAACTTGTGGAGTTCCTCAAGTATATGGTATAAAGTATATTCACTCTAATGCTGCACTTAATGTCATCGCTCACTTCTGGTTGTCCAAGATGTGTAAGATGTTATCTTTCTCAGGCTAAACACTGTCATAAACACAAAGCAGTGATGCAGCAATGATGCCATGTTATCGCCTTTGAGAAGTTTTTCTTAAATCTTGGCGCATTTGAAGAAGACGTTAAAATCAAAGAAATCAAGTCAATTGATGTCTTCCAAAGACAGTGCTATGATGGCCATAGAATCATAAATATATTATTATAAAGTTATTGCAAAGTGTAGTGCTCGTGTAGCAAATGTGGTTGACGTTATCTTGTCTCGGCTGCTCGGTACAAAGTGGCTAATATCAGGATGTTTAAGTGATTATTGTGGTGAATAGATAGATTTATATGCTTCTTGTAGACGCTAATGTTTATGATGTTTTGACAGTCCTTGTCCTAAATGATGAATTTGGTCATATTTCTTGTTGTTTACTCATTATGGTTCATCTCATCATTTCATCTTTTGTAGTGATGTAAGATTATTATTTCAGTGGGAAATGAAAGGACATTAGGACATTGCAGGTGAGAGATTGAACATTGATCTGAGGCCTCCTGGAGTGTTTAATACACTCACAGGCATTGTGGTTAGTCATATGGCTGACTGTACTGTATACCCAACATTCTTCAGTTTTCCAGCTGATGGTACATTTTCCACATTGCCATTGACTTAAGAGTTGTTTTACTTGCCTGCATTTTCTTTTGAAAAATTATTTTCATTTATTTTATTTCTGTAATGTTTGATAACAAATGCTAACTGGATGTAATACATGAACTGTGAATTATGTGTAGCTCTTTTTTGCCATATTGAATTTAATTGTGAATTATTGAATGATATGAACAATTGATTAACCTCTCAATGTGAAAACTGTGAATGTGAAGTACTAATCATTAGTAATTAGATTAGGTGTAATTAGGTGTTGTCACAAGATTACAATTTGACAAGGTTTCAAGAACCAGATTGGGAGTGAGGTCTTTCCTCAGGTGGAGGAGTTCAAGTATCTCGGGGTCTTGTTCACAAGTGAGGGACGGTTAGAGCATGAGGTCAACAGACAGATCGGTACAGTAATGCGGTCGCTGTACCGGACCGTCGCGGTTAAGAGGGGACTGAGCCGGAAGGCAAAGTTCTCTGTTTACCGGTCGATCAATGTTCCCACCCTCACCTATGGTCATGAGTTATGGGTCATGACCGAAAGAGCGAGATCGAGGATACAAGCGGTAGAAATATTTTTTTTTCCGTAGGGTGGCTGGACTCACTCTAAGAGATAGGGTGAGGCGCTCGGCCATCCGGGAGGAGCTCAGAGTAGAGCCGCTGCTCCTTCACATCGAGAGGAGCCAGTTGAGGTGGCTCGGGCATCTCGTTCGGATGCCTCCCGGGCACCTCCCTGGTGAGGTGTTTCGGGCATGCCCAGCCGGGGAAGCCCCGGGGAAGACCTAGGGAAATGCTGGTGGAACTATGTCTCCCAGCTGGCCTGGGAACGCCTTGGTGTCCTCCCGGTGGAGCTGGAAGAGGTCACCGGAGACCAGGAATGCTGGACTTCCCTACTGAAACTGCTGCCCCCGCTACCCGGACCCGAATAAGCGAAGGAAAATGGAATGAAATGGAAATATTTTTCATTCAGGAAAAAATTTATTTTATTAATATATTATAATAATAATTAATCACACAGTAAACGAAAATGAATTTCCTGAATTTGCCGGGCTCATTATGTTGCCACATGTGTACATATGCATGTCCGTTTTTGTGATCTCCTAGGAAGAGGAGGATACACTCTGTGCATTGGTTTCAGCACCTTGGAGTGTTTGTTGTATAGAACAACAGAGTGAGGTGTTTTGTCAGTAAAACAGTTAGGTTGTCTCGGCGGGTGGTGGCAGCGCCGGTAGTATACACACAGCATGCAGAAAAGTGTCGTCACATTTTTGTAGTCCCAATCTTGTGTATTCCCTCGTCTCGTGTCTTGTGACACTCCGAGTATTTACTTTAAGTAATATTTTCAAGTATTTTTTTTGTTAAGTACCTAATTCTGCGCGTTCATTCATAATTTTGATGCCTTCAGTGAGAATCATGAAAGTCAAGAAAATAAAGAATGAGAAGTGTCCAAACCTTTAGCCTGTACTTTATATATATTTTCTCTGTTTATTTTAGGAAGTAGATCTTGTCGATCATTTTAAATGTAGCTGGCAGGCTGAAAAAAGTGTGTGGCCCCCTTACATAATACACTTTACTGTTACTATTTCATACGTTTTGGTTAAATAAGGACTGATATTACTCATTTACAGGTCCATAGACAGGCCCTTTAAATGCCTACTCTTTCAGCTTTTAAATGAGTGGGCTGCTGAGGCATGAACAGAATGTAACGGGATACAACCATTGCATCTCCAACCAGCCATGTCCGTTCACTCTGGAGCTCTTATCCTTGTTTGGTGGCACAAATGCATTTCATTTTAATTGACAGTTTTCTTGAAGATACTGTAGTGCAATAAAATGCTGTGTCTGACAAGCGCAATGAGTCCATAGTGTTTGTATTGTTTGTGATGGGAGCAGCATCCCATAAAAATCAGGCCTTGTTACTGCAGCTTTTATTTTTCCTTTGTTTTCTAATAGCACATATCCCATTGAATGCTGTTGTTTACCCTTATATGTATGCGTGGGAGATGAGAATGAAGGGTGGGACCTTTTACTAGACACACTGCAATTATTCATTTGATAACTGAACCAACAACTGGTGTAAGTTATTAGCAGAGCACTTCACTGAATAATAATTCTGCAGCAGTGCAGAACCTGTGATTGTTTATTGCAAAAGCCTAGAGACGGTACATTATGCAGGAAAATGTGACTGACAAACTATTACGCACAATGATGCTTGTTCAACACTGAACGCTTCATGTTCGATGACTCATGTGTTATTTATTTTTTGATTTAATTTACATTTTAGCCTGTTTTAAAAGTTTCCCCCACATCAATTTTTCGCATTTACCTAGCTTTGTCTCTTAACCTCACTATAAGAACAAGTAAAGTGTGTACTTGATTGAGAGAGCTCAGATACATAGAGTAACTCAGGGATTGACTGTTTTTTCGTTTGTGCCTTTTTTGACTAAGATCCAACTGATCCCAGCCTATGCCAACATGTACGGTGCCATGCTGTGCATTAAAAGATTAGGAAAACACCACGTATTTGTTGTTATCTTTGAGCAGTAACCTTGGCTGCCTCAGCAGCTCTACCTCTGAGTGAAGTCGTGTCAGCCGAGGCGGAAGGAACCGGCAACCATGGTCTGCTATGATTTGTGAGATTTGCAGTATTGCTGGCGAGCTCTCAGCTCTCCAATTAAGAGTGCTGCATTTGTTCAACAAATCCTACTCTTCCAGTTATGGCTTATTTTTACAGGGGAAAAATATAATAAAATGCTGCAATGTACATTTTACAAAAAGTAAAAAAAGGTAGAAGTTAATTTTTAACATTTTGTCTCAACAAAGTATATCAAGATTCTTATTCTTAATAAATTCACAAGAGTACATTTAAATAATGTTCTTAATGATTCAATTTGGAAAGCTGCACATTCCCTTATGGCATAAACATTTGTACAAGAACAAAGTCAAGTTTGAAGCTGAAACAATCGGCAATGAGGGAAAAAACCTCCAGCTTCAACACACCAAACTTTATCAGCCACCTGAAATTTGACGGAGCCTGCGGCTTGTTCTTATTGCTGCTGCGTTTGAAAGATGCAGTTTGCCAGATATGACCCATCGAAGAACGACCTTTACCATCGTTGAAGATATTGTCTGTTGTCTGCTAATAAACCCTTAGGAGCCACGTTTTGTACTTCTAAACCACTGCTACTTTTAAAAACATGTTTTGTTACTAGTAGTGACGTCATAATATTTGTGTAGCGTTTATCAATTCCAAATTTGAGTTGGTGTGCACAAACTACAGTTAAATCTAAATAAAAAAAAAAATACTAGATTAAAAAGTTAGCAGTTACTGGCATCGGCTTATAAAAGAATTGTGTATCCCTTGTTCTAAACAAAGTTTATAGGGACAGATTGGCAAATGGGGTATTGAACTGTACTGTATGTCTCTAGACATTTTATGATCTACTTTCTCTTAACATTTAGTTCACAAACCTGCGTCACCCTTTGTGCTCCTTCCATCCTTTACTGTTGCATGTTACCATTTCTCACGCTCACCAGCTGTTGAAAGACCATTGATAGGCACTTACAGAAATGAAGAATGAGTTTGCTCTTTGACTGTTGCCTTATCAGTCTGCACTGTGCACTGTTTGTTCTCCAACTCCTTGTCAGACGGAGACTATCTCTGACTACATGGCCTCCCGCCACTAGAATGTACTGTACATCTCGCGGAGACTGGAGCCGTAATGGATGAGGCTATTGTGATTGACCAGGTCCGCATTATCATTCTGGAAGGGATTCCAACATCCATCCATCCATTTATTTTCTATGCCGCTTTTCCTCACTATGGTTGTGGGGAGCCTATCCTAGTTGACTTTGGGCAGGGATTACAATCTTGGTGTGGTAAAAAACTGGTGAACTTCATCTAACTAATTAGCTGCCTCCCATGTTTCTGTGTGGCCCATCGTGTTTCCAGTCAAGTCTGCAAAGGACATTAAACTAGGCCAGTGGGTATAATGTGGTGATGGATGAAAACACTGCTTAGTAAACCCGCATCTTGATGACAGCAGGCTGGTGGCGTGTCCTCTGCCAGGAGGACAGGTGAGGCTTGTAAATGAAGGTCATCAGCTTCACGCCCTTTCATGTAATCAGAGATGGAGCTCATTATGTGACCTGTGAGATTACACACACCTGCAGAATGCAATGTTGGTTTGTCATTTTGTGAAGACATGAAAACATGAAGACTCGTTTTAATTTATGCAGCTAATTATGGAGAGACTGAGGCAGGGGGCGACCTCTCCTTCACCAAGTATTGATTGTTTGTCCCCTTATTTATGCAAGTTCATGGCCACAAATGAATATCGGTGGTGGAGTAAAAGTGATGCTGCATGGCTGCATGGAGCATCACCACTGGGTAACTGGAGCACCTGTAGGTTTGTTAGGACTTCTGCTTGGAGGGTAATGTTTTTGTTCTTGTATGCAAATAGTAGGTGCGGGCCTAATAATTGATTGTTAGTAGGGATGCACTTTTTTTTTTTAATGCTGATACTGATAATGTCATGCTTCTCATGACTGATAGAGGTAACCAATAACGTTTTATATCTATATCTGTATTTTCTAAATTTTGATTTAACAGTTGTTTGTACACACCTGTCAGGTCAGAACGATTCAAGCAAAGTTGGAATTGACAAACTGTAGAAGTAGATTTGTCCTAACCAAATACTATGACATCACTACTATTAAAAATATAGTAGTGACACCGAAGAACAAACCAGCGCTCAGAAGGGATTTCCTAGCTGAAAAAAGGTGGTATTGTCAACGATGGTCAAGGGCTGGTCATACAGCGCCATCATTTCCATGATGAAATCACAGTTTGCTTAACTTGCAAACATTTTGCACTTTTTAAATGGTGCAGCGATAGGAACAAGCCCTGTGCCTTGGGCTTTGTCGCGATGCTGCTATTCAGGTGGCTGATAAGGTTTGACGTGTTGAAGCTCGATGTTTCTTCACTCGTCGTGGAGCATTTGGTGCAACTAGCATGCGATATGTTTTCCTCTGAAACAGTGAATGATTGGTAATGAGTGAATTGGCCATTAACGTAACAGGCAGGAGAAAAGAGGAGCACTTGATATGCTCACCAGCCCAGTATGCACAGTACCAGTCCAGGGTATACCCCCCCTCTCACCTGAAGTCAGCTAGCATAAGATTCAGCATACCGCAGCATTCAGCTTCCCAAACCTAGTGAGGATAAGCGGCATAGAAAATGGATGGATGGACAGTGTGGGAAATTTCACCTCATTGGAGCATTTTATTAAATTACAGAGCAATTAAAAAAATATATTATTGAATTTATCGGTATGATGTCATAATTCCTCATAAATTCTGACCTATCCATTTTAAGACCATAGCTCAAAAACCCTTAGTATTCATCCAATTATTATAAACTATAATATTAATACTATAACCCATACTTAAGTATAACCCATAATTTTCAAAAAGGGACTCAGTAATGAGTAAATATGCCATTCTTTTAGATCACCTGACAGAAAATGATAATGAATCCACATTTTTGCAATGATGTTGGCTTTTAAAGGCTACAGTCTTAAATGTTAGATCAGCTGATGAACAGTCTGTTTCATGTTCATGGTTGTTTGCAATAAATTCCATGCTCAAAATGTTTTTTTTCACTCCCATTTCTTCTTTTTTCATTATTAAGCTCTACTTACAACCTCCTTAAAATTCAACACCAACAGTGCAAAATGTAAATTCTTAAAATTTTTCAAGCAGTCTTAATGTTTTGATTAGGAGTATATATCATTATCGGGATATAAAATTACCCATATTGGGATACACATTTTTGTCCACATGGCTTGGCAGTACCACATGCGATTTTGATTCATGCAACATGCAATCTAATTAGTGCACCGTGCAATCTAATTAGTAAATAACAACAATAAGCGTTGCAAAACTCCCATTGGCAATGACTTCTGCACCGGGTATTATAAACGCTACATATGACCGGGATGATCGGCTTCCGCCACGAGATCAGGTCGATCCAGTTGTCGTGAAAATCTAGGCCACGCTCTAACATGGTGGGTGCGGTCATATACCCAAAATCACAGCACAAATTGATCTAGAACCATGTCAAATGATTAGTCCTACCCTAAAAGTACTGTAATGGCAGCTGAATAATTCAACGTCAGGATGGCTGTAATTCAGTTGGTCATTTACAAAGTATTTGCATGTGAACAGGGAGCACTCCGTTCAACGCTTAACCAGTATGCTGAACACCACTGCCCTCTGTGGCCTACACGCTAAACAACACAATATAGCCACTACAGTATTTTGGACAACCATTTTTTCCAATTTTATCTTTTATTGGATGGACTTTTATTTTCACCAGGGACCTGACTCACAGAGGTTTGTTACAGAAGCCAAACAATATTGTTGGCCATGCTGTGCAATAAAAAAAAGTTAATTCAGCAGTATTTTGGTTGCATTGATTTTAATACTTTGAAGAGCTATTTTAATAATCAAATTCACTTCCACAAAATCACGTTGGAACAAAAGTGTATTGTTTGAAAAAAAAAGGGATCGGCAAGACATCGGCAGTATTGCTGATATCCACTAGTAAAGATCAGACTTTTGTTTCCTTTCTGGGTGAAACATAGTGGTGTAGTGTTACCAAGGCAATGAGGGCTTAGCTGGTCACAGTTAAACATGATATATGATGATTCATGATGTTTGTGTTTAGGGCAAGGTGGCGTGCAAGTTTGTTTTCACTTGAGAAGAACTCTCTCCATGGTGGCTTAGAAAAGCATGTTGCCAAGCAGACGGCTGTTTTGTTGGTTTTGTTGTTTTCTTTTAGTCTGGCCTCTCATTCACTTCGAGTAGTTGGCACATGTTACTTGCAGCCGTCACTTAGGAGCTTTATTACTACTCTACATTTAAAGCCCGGCACGATTAACTGAGCGTAAAGACTTGACATGTCTCTTTAAATGTAACTAAAAGGAGTTCATTCACCATCAATCTTCGATCAATGCAAATTAGAAGTTCCAAGAAAATGGAATATCTTGGCTAACACAGAGAGAGTAGCGTAATAATGTATTGTATGTATTGTATAATGTATGTATGTACTTTTAGCTCGCCAACCTGTTTCAAATGTCAAAACAAGTGTCCTTTTTTTTGTTTTATTTTTTTGGCACTAATTTTATTACGGGCCGCACGGTGGTCGAGTGGGTAGCACATTGGCATCACAGTGAGGAGGGTCAGGGTTTGAATCTCCGTTGAGCATGTCTGTGAGGAGTTTGCATGTTCTCCCCGTGCGTGCGTGGGTTTTCTCCGGGTACTCCCGTTTTCTTCACACATTCCAAAAACATGCATGTTAGGTTAATTGTCGACTCTAAATTGTCCATAGGTATGAATGTGAGTGTGAATGATTGTTTGTCTATATGTGCCCTGCGATTGACTGGCGACCAGTCCAGGGTATACCCCGCCTCTCGCCCAAAGCCAGCTGGGATAGGCTCCAGCATACCCGCGGCCCTAATGAAAATAAGCGGTATAGAAAATGAATGATTTAATTACCGTTTTGCCCTTTCTACCTTTTCAAATACTGCTCTAAAATCATCCCAATATATATTTTTGAGTGATGTTGTTGGCAACCTTATTAGTGAGAGGCAGAAGTCAAGTACTGAAACAGATCAGACTCTGAGCACATTTAGGGATTCGATGAGGCCCGTGGAGCTACACATGCATCGCTTGTCTTGTTTAAACTGTAATTACACGTGATGGAGTAGTGCCATGGAAGACAGACACTGAAGATTCTCTACGCATGGGGAAAATAAAGATGCATGCCTCCCACAACATGAACTTAAAGCATTTAAGTTGCAGTGAAGTGTGGTTGTAATTGCTCAGTCTCCTGACTGCCTAACTGCTTGTTTTAAATGAATTTGCTGATTAAGCTCTCTTTTAATTAACTCTTACATCAGCAAGTGGATCAATGACCGGAAAAACATAGAATAAACATTCCTGTCCCAGAGTGCAGAGCTGGCTGACATAAGAAGAGGGGAGGGGAAGGTTGACGCTATATAGTGTACGGTAATAGCCGGGCAGTTTTTTATTTTTTATTTTTTGCTTCCTCTGCACTTTCAAGCCTCATTCAGATCAATCAGACAATTAACGGTGTGCTGTATGTATATGTGGCATAGCGGTTTTAACCTTATAATCCTCTTGGAAGACTATTTCAGAACAAGATACCGGCTTTTATTCATATTTTCCATAGCAACCAGATACCATTTTCACTGTTGTAGTATTAGATTTACCTTTTTATTTCTGAATTTGACCGGATCTGTTTTTCATAGTAAATAGCCGTACATTAATGTTTTAGTTATTTTCTATATCCACATGTTATGTAATTTGATTAGTGTTCATACAGAAGTATAATTAGAACTATTCTGACGAGATATTCAATGATAATGCCAATCCGTATTACATTGTGATGTGGGACAGGTGATGTAATGTAACTTAAAACTCTTTAGAGCAATCCTTTCTGTTTCCCCTTGGTTCAGTTGCTCCCATGCTATGAATACCAGTACATCTGTATTGCTTTATTTTCATTGAGCATATGCAGCAAGTTGAAATCCGTCCTCTGTCATGTTTTTTAAGCAGACTAAGCTGCAACATATTGAGGTGTTACTAGTGTTGGGAGTAATAAAATCTGTAGGCTATATACTGTTGTTGGAGCCTTTCGCAATAAGGGTAATAGGCAGGACAACGGCGCGCTGAGGGTTTTAACCACCTGCGTGCTACCAGGTCTGGTCAATTACGGTAAGCTCAGATGTGAAGGAAGAGGTTGTTTTGCCAAGTTCAACAAAAATCAACCTTTTAGTTTGTGTGTTGATCTGCTGACAAATTAATTCAATGAGCGACATGTCACTGGCCTCAATAACAACAACATTAAAAGACATTCACAATATAAAGTTAATGTAGTTACTGTATTTGCTCCACTCCACCTTGATAGGAAGTGTCAAACCTCCTCCTTGGGCTTGAGTGTTCTTTCTTGTGTCATATGAAAGTCAGGTGGGCCTAACAGGATGAAATGGTGGCTACAATCCTTTCTCTTGACAAAGGCACCTCCAGGATGCTGGCCTGTAACAAGATTGCTTATGTAAATAACCGTGTTACTTTAATGCGACATACAGATTTGGAAATTATTTTGCCATTCCTTGATTTTGAGTCACTGTGAACTTATTTCCTGTAGCATAAGCATCAAACAACAGCAGCAGCTCAAAAGATGTGAGTCACTTTATATAAAACCATGACTAGTCACTGTCAGTGTTTATGTTCAGATGCTTGTGCAGATAAACATTGTGTAACTTCCTTCTATGTTCCTTGTCCACAGGCCGCCACAATGCATTGCAGACATACTTCTTTATGTTGAAAATGGAATGTCACAACAGCCGTCGGGCATGGGAAAGCTGTAATTGGTAATCATTGACTTGACATGATGTTGTTAACGTCACCTTTGTGGTGTATAGCGCTCTTAATGCATAAAATGCTAGTAGTAAGGCAAAAAAAATCTGAATGTGTATGTATGTTCATTGTCAGTGCTCTGCTGGGTTCCACTCTGATGATGGAGAATGAGGAAGAAGAGGTTGACCCACAACAACAGTAGTTTCCCCATCCTGACCATAGACTTATTGTGGAACCTCCAAGGCTGAACATATTCCAATTAGGAAAACTGGTCAACCTACTTGATTCGATTTTGAAACAATATTTCCCCTACGACATAATGGAAATAGAAATTGTCATTCCCAGAACCGAAACTTACCTTAAAAAATCTTAACAGTAGTAGAATTTTTCAACAACATTTAGTATATTCTGTGTCGCATGTAAGTGTTGGAGCAAAAAACTTGCATAGTTAATTCTCTCATGCATGGTCTTTTGAGATATGCTGAGGTCCCGACTTTGGAGTTGTGTTTTCCATGGAATTTTACTAATTGAATGAACTCCATGCCATTGATAACCTGTAGGTCTTCCATCATTTCAAAGAACACAGCGTCTTATGCTTCATACACCATCAAACTGCTCTTTGTAATAACACTAAGGATTGTTCTGCTTGTTCAAAGCCTTTGTTTGATATGAAGCCCTGGGAATAAATCCAAGCAGCACTCGGGGTTGCAGACAGTGTTTTCAGTTTCACTACAGTCTTACTCATCCTCTGCCATCCAACCAGTCATCCACTAAGTCTATAAATAGGATGGAGGAAATGTTGGAGAGGACACTTTTGCTGGACAATGTACAGTATTACCATAGAAACCGTGTACATTTATGATTTAGAGCAGCCTTCCGGGTTAGTTTTGGTAAACAGTTCTGAAATGTCAAGTTGAGTGAAGACTGTGTTGCCATAACAGAAAGCCAATTTGAAAGCTTGTCATAGTTTGGTGGTTTTCAAGGTCTGAGTCACCTCAGTCCTCAGACACTAGAATAAATACTGCTGTGAATTTGGCAAATTAGACAAAAAACGGTCATCGGTTTCTTTTAACACAATTACAAAAAAAATCCCTTTTGGCCTGTTTCCGCTTATGGGTACCATTTTGGGTGGGTTTGAATCCACTGTTTTTTGTTTCTGAGTGGAGAAAAGTAATGACAGGATTGACAGGCTTGAGTGAAGTCAAAAGCTACATGTGACAGGTTGATTATAGGCCACATGCCATACCAATTTAAAATAGAATTGTGTTTCATTGGTGCAGTGGCGGCTCTATTTATGGATATGAGTAAAAAGTCAGCTGATGATATTTGTGGATTACAGTTGTCCCTTGTTTATCACAGTTAATTGGTTCCAGCCCCGACCACAGTAGATGAATTTCCGCATAGTTATAGCCCTATGCGGAAGGTTTAGAACCTTCTGAAAACATTTGTATTATTTTTTCATTCATTCATTCATTTTCTGTACCGCTTATCCTCATTAGGGTCACGGGGATGCTGGAGCCTATCCCAGCAGACTTTGGGCGAGAGGCGGGGTACACCCTGGACTGGTCGCCAGTCAATCGCAGGGCACATATAGACAAACAACCAGTCACACTCACATTCATACCTATGGACAATTTAGAGTGGCCAATTAACCTAACACGCATGTTTTTGGAATGTGGGAGGAAACCGGAGTACCCGGAGAAAACCCACACACGCACGGGGAGAACATGCAAACTCCACACAAAGATGCCCAACGGAGATTTGAACCCAGGTCTTCCAGATCTCCTGACTGTGTGGCCAATGTGCTAACCACTCAGCCACCGTGCGGCTTGTATTATTTTTATTATGTTAATATTATTAGAGCCCTGTAAACATTAACACCCCTATTGTAGGGCCTTATGAAATCTGTTTCCCAATATTTTGTTTTAATTTTGTTCCAAAATCCATTTATTTACAATACAATAATTTTTTGCCTTTTACACTTATTTTACACCTATTTTGCCAACATAGAGTGTTTAGCCTTGGGGAAGTTCCTTGTATTATTATAAATATAATGTGGGTTGCATGAAAAAAAAGATTGACATCATCTTATCATCCATCCTCAATATGAAGTTTGTAACTTGGTAGGAGTAAGGCAGATTTTTTTCATAAATGCAGATCATATGTCCAACGCCATGCTATTAACAGAACATTCATTCATTAATTTTCAACTGCTGTTGAAGCTCATGGGTGAGCTGGAGTTCGACTTTACGTGAGAGGCAGAACGCACCCTTGAATGGTTGCCAGGCAATCACAGGACCCACATGACACACATTGACAAACAGTAATTTCTTCCCATTCACACCTATGGACAATTTATTCTCCAATTTACCTAACATGCATGTTTTTGCACTGTGGGAGACTGAGTCCTCGGGAGAATTCTCCCGAGATAAACATGCCACTTCAGTCTTGGCTTCAGACGTGTGCATGACCATGGTTACCTCTGAATGGAACGCTAACGACTGTTGTTGATTGGCCCCCATTCCAATGTATCTTAGCGACTGGCGTTTTGTGCCAGAACAGAGTGAAATCGTTGATTCGGTGAATCGAATTCGGTTGAATCGGTCTGAACAGACCTCTACCATTTTAGAAGATAAGTACTTTGGATCGTGCACCATCCCTTTAGTCTAGAGCTTTCCTATCTAGTTGGTCTATACTGTAGTGGTCATTGAGCATAGACTGATGAAGCCTGTCTGGATGAGAGGCTAAACATTCTTTTAGACAACTTGAGTCTCACTGGTTGTGAGACAGCTGTGCGAACCAAAAGCTTCACCGCAATACCTTAGCATTAGAATAAAACTTTGGGACATGGAATGTCACTTCTCTGGTGGGGAAGGAGCCCGAGCTTGTGGAAGAGGCGGAGAGATTCCGACTAGATATAGTCGGACTTACCTCAACCCACAGTTTAGGCTCTGGAACCAAATTCCTTGAGAGGGGCTGGACCTTGTTATTCTCTGGAGTTGCCGCAGGGGAGAGGCGGCGAGCTGTTGTGGGCTTATTGTTAGTCCCCCGGCTTGGTGCCTCGGTGTTTGAGTCATCCCCAGTAACCGAGAGGGTTATTTCCCTATGCCTTAGGGCTGGGGAAAGGGTGCTGACTGTGGTTTGTGCGTATGCGCAGAACGGCAGTTCAGTGTACCCAGCCTTCTTGGAGTCTATCAGAGCGGTTCTGGAGAGCACCCCAGCTGGTGACTCCATAGTTCTACTGGAAGACTTCAACGCCCATGTGGGCAATGACAGTGTGACTTGGAGGGGCGTGGTTGGGGGGAACGGCCTCCCTGACCTGAACCCGTGCGGTGTGTTGTTGCTGGACTTCTGTGCGAATTACAGTTTGTCCATAACGAACACCATGTTCGAACATAAGGATGCCCATAAGTGCACTTGGCACCAGGACACCCTAGGTCGCAGGTCTATGATCGACTTTGTGGTCGTATCATCAGACCTGCGTCCGCATGTTCTGGACACGCGGGTGAAGAGAGGGGCTGAGCTGTCAACTGACCACCACCTGGTGATGAGTTGGATTAGATGGCGGGGAAGGATGCCGGACAGACCTGGCAGACCCAAACGCGTAGTGAGGGTGTGCTGGGAACGTCTGGCAGAATCTCCCGTTCGTCGAGTCTTCAACTCTCATCTCCGGCAGAGCTTCGCCTGCATCTCGAGGGAGGACCGGGATATTGAGTCCGAATGGGCCGTATTCCGTGCCTCTATTGCTGAGGCAGCCAGTTGTGGTTGCGGCCGCAAGGTGGTCGGTGCCAGTCGTGGTGGCAAGCCCCGAACCCGATGGTGGACACCGGGGGTTAGGGCTGCCGTCAAGCTGAAAAAGGAGTCCTATCGAGCATGGATGGCTTGCGGGACTCCCGAAGCAGCTGACAGGTACCGGCAGGCCAAGCGGCACGCGGCTTCGGCGGTGGTCGAGGCAAAAACTCGGGTGTGGGAGGAGTTCGGTGAGGCTATGGAGCACGACTTTCGGTCGGCCTCGAAGAGGTTCTGGCAAACCGTCCGACACCTCAGAAAGGGGAAGCAGCCCCCAGTTCACACTGTTTACAGTGCGGACGGGGGCTTGCTGACCACGACTGTGGATATAGTTGGTCGGTGGAAGGAATACTTCGAGGCCCTTCTCAATCCCACTGACATGCCTTCCATAGAGGAAGCAGAGTCTGAGGATACGTACGTGGACAGTTCTATCACCGTGGCTGAGGTAATTGGGGTAGTCAAATCACTCCCCAGTGGCAAGGCTCCGGGGGTAGACGAGTTCCGCTCAGAATTTCTCAAGGCTCTGGATGTTGGAGGACTGTGTTGGTTGACACGCCTCTACAACATTGCATGGAAGTCAGGAACAGTACCTCTGGACTGGCAGACCGGGGTGGTGGTCCCCATTTTTAAAAAGGGTGACCGGAGGGTGTGTTCCAACTATAGGGGGATCACACTCCTCAGCCTTCCTGGGAAAGTCTACTCCAGGGTGCTGGAGAGAAGGGTACGACCGTTAGTCGAACCTCGGTTAGAGGAGCTGCAATGTGGTTTTCGTCCCGGTCGCGGAACACTGGACCAGCTCTACACCCTTGCAAGGGTACTCGAGGGTATGTGGGAGTTTGCCCAACCAGTCTACATGTGCTTTGTAGACCTGGAAAAGGCATTCGACCGTGTCCCTCGTGGTGTCCTGTGGGGGGTGCTCCGGGAGTACGGGATTGATGGTCCGCTTCTACGTGCCATTCGGTCCTTGTACAATCGAAGCAGGAGCCTGGTTCGCATTGCCAGCAGTAAGTCGAGCTTGTTTCCGGTGAACGTTGGCCTCCGCCAAGGCTGCCCTTTGTCACCGATTCTGTTCATAATCTTCATGGACAGAATTTCTAGGCGCAGTCAAGGTGTTGAGGGAGTCCAGCTTGGTGACCTTAGGATCTCGTCTCTGCTATTTGCAGACGATGTGGTCCTTATGGCCTCATCAGGCTGTGACCTTCAGCGTTTACTGGAGCGGTTTGCAGCTGAGTGTGAAGCTTCTGGGATGAGACTCAGCACCTCCAAATCCGAGGCCATGGTTCTCAGTCGGAAACGGGTGGACTGTACCCTCCGGGTTGGGAGTGAGGTCTTGCCTCAGGTGGAGGAGTTCAAGTATCTCGGGTTCTTGTTCACGAGTGAGGGAAGGTTGGAGCGTGAGATCGACAGACGGATCGGTGCAGCATCTGCAGTAATGCGGTCGCTGTACCGGACCGTCGTGGTGAAGAGAGAGCTGAGCCGGAAGGCAAAGCTCTCTGTTTACCGATCGATCTACGTTCCCACCCTCACCTATGGTCATGAGTTATGGGTCATGACCGAAAGAATGAGATCGCGGATACAAGCGGCGGAAATGAGTTTCCTTCGTAGGGTGGCTGGACTCACCCTAAGAGATAGGGTGAGGAGCTCGGCCATCCGGGAGGAGCTCAGAGTAGAGCCGCTGCTCCTTCACATCGAGAGGAGCCAGTTGAGGTGGCTCGGGCATCTAGTCCGGATGCCTCCCGGGCGCCTCCCTGGTGAGGTGTTTCGGGCATGCCCAGTCGGGAGAAGGCCCCCGGGAAGACCTAGGACACGCTGGAGGGACTATGTCTCACAGCTGGCCTGGGAACGCCTTGGTGTCCTCCCGATGGAGCTGGAAGAGGTCGCTGGGGACCGGGAAGTCTGGACTTCCCTACTGAAGCTGCTGCCCCCGCGACCCGGACCCGGATAAGCGGTGGAAGATGGATGGATGGATGGATAGAATAAAACTACATTTACTTCAAGCTGTGGTTTCAATTTGCACTTCTCAGGCCTTTACCTATTTAAGTCTTGAGGTGCCAACCCTGGGGATAACGCAACCTGAACATAAACTTCAATTTGGATAAAGCACTGGAATGGATGGGTTAAAATGGAAGGGATTGGAATTCTGATGGGAAATCATTTCACTGCTTTTGTTGTCAGACTGGGATACCATTTGTAATCTAATGATCTAGACTTACGTGACTATTGCACATGGGCTTTTTTGCTTTTTGGTTAGCAATAATAAAGGTAGTATAGTGTCTAACCGATTTTGAGATAAAATGTCAGAATGTTTTGTATGCTTTTCAAAAGTCTTGGTGCTGCTGTTGCCCGGGAAACTGGTTGAACACTGAAAATGTCCTTTTCTGCACCAGCTATGTGAAGGTTATCTAGTTCTTTGTCGCCTTTCTCAACAGGTTCTTCACATATCATTCGTTAGTTTTAATAGATCCATTTTCTATGTTCAGTCATGCACACAAAAGATAACATGCCCTCCATGTGACTATTAACTTCCTCCACTGAGATGCAGTCCTAATTGTCCAAAATATTTATGTTATAATATACTGTATATAATATAATTTCAATGACTACAATGTAAGGCTGGGTAACATTGAGTAAAACCATGTGAGTGATGGGAGTTTTTTATCACGATCGCTATAATTTAATGCCATGTTTCTGAAGTGAAAGTTGTCCTGAGGCAAGCAATCCGGCACAGTATGTCAGCCCAGTAGACAAAAAGCCATAAAAATGAGACTGCTGTGGTGAATGAGCAGACTCTTTGTGTCAAACTGAGTGGCCACTCCATCAACACTCGATCTGATTGCTCACAAAAACTAATTTCTATCCTTCGTAAGGATGGGCATTCGACCTATTTGCATCAAAAGACATTCAACAATTCAGCAAGTCGTTTAACAATTAATAATGTTATTTTTAAAATGTTATTTTAACATGGCGTAATTTCTAATCTTGTTTTGTTGCCAGTGTTGCATTGGTCAGAATAATCCACCAAACCTTAAATATTCAACGGCAGAAAAACCAATGAATCAACAAGTAATTATAGCCCAGCAGTTTATGTACCCAAAAACCAAAAAGGAACAGAGAGGCGGGTGAACTGGAAACTGGCTGTTACTTCCAAATTTGGAAAACTCAGGGGTTATGCACACAAAGGTTTTTAGGTCACAATGGCACCAAATTTTATGGTTTCTGCCTTTCTGGGCTTGAAACAGTATTCATTCATTTTCTTTACCGCTTATCCTCATTAGGGTCGGGGGTAAACCCTGGGGGTTCACCAGTCAATCACAGGGCAAACATACAACCATTCACACTCTAATGGACAATTTATAGGCCCAATTCACCTAATATGCATGTTTTTGGAATGTGGGAGGAAACCGGAGTACCCGGAGAAAATCCACGCATGCACGGGGAGAACATGCAAACTCCACACAGAGATGCCCAACGGAGATTCGAACCCCGAACCTCCTGACTGTGAGGCCAATTTGCTACCCACTCAACCACCGTGCAGCGGCTTGAAACAACATTTTTTTAAAAGGCTACCAGAGTGAAAAAATCTGAAAATGTTGGCTTGTTGTTTTCAAATAGAAGACCAACTCGCTATTGTACATAAACGATTGTACAGACCCGTCGCCGTCACGTGACAAGAAGTGAGCTTCGACGACAAGCCAACATAATATCTGAATATTTCGATAGACATGACTCACCGCAGTCGACATTCTATTTTGTTGTTTTATTCTCCAAAATTAATTGTAGAAGTAAGTCTAGAGGCGACGGACTTAGGTGCATGTGTTCTTTCTTTTTGTATGGCATGTCACCTGGTTCCGTCTGCGTGCCGTTTACAGCTCCATACATAGGTCTTTCTTGTGTTTTACATCCTTTTCATCCAGTAATTCGGTTCCTGTCTGAATGCAACAATTTACTAATGCGGCACAGACATTTCTTCTACTTGCCAAAAAAAAAAATCACTAAAATGTTCCTGTGTAGAGAGGGCCTCAATGTTTATAAGAACTTAACTTAACCCTTTAGTCGCCAAAGTTTTTGTTCAGTTTTGACGTTCTATTTCATAAGGTTGTAGCTTGAAAAGGGTTAGCAATAAAGGCATACTGTTAAATAGAAAAATCATTAGTATGAGCCAAAATTTGTAACAAGAATAAATGTACTCATCTAATGTGCATAATATGATGTCACCAGGCTCAGAATTAGTGCATTAGCAGCGCGTTTTTTGCTGAGGAGTCTCCCGCAGATACTACCGGGTATGCCATGCCGCTATTTACATTAAAAAAACGTTTTTTTTTGTTTACATTCCCGCTACCACCCATCAGCAGTGTTTTGACAGCCCACTACGTCCCCTGCTGCCATCCCGAATATGGTCAAGCAAAGCAGCGGTGCAAGTATATGCTGCTTGTGGAGTGACTCGCTGCCGCACATACATGGTGGTTCAAAGTATATAAACTCCTACGATTTGCATAAAACCACACCCTCAAAGTTGCTCAGAATGAAGTTAAATGTCCGCCATCTCCTGGGGTAAAGTATTAACTACACAAGGCACCACAATTGCAGAAATGGCTTGTTAATTCAGCAGTGTTGCTTTTTGCAATTTTGCATCTTTGGTGCTTTGAAGGGTTAAATCGTGTTTTGGCGGTAATTGCTGCTAGCTGGGCGGAAATAGACCTACTTTACGTATTTGCTTTTAGTTCTGTAATTGACCTTGGAGACGGTTATACAGTATATTGTCAGTAGGTAGTTGATGGTGACAATGAGTGCTTTGTAAAGATAACACAAGCTCACAGCAGACACCCACAAAGCCAGTATTTTCTTCTTTACAGTCCTATCCACATCTCTTTGATGCTCATTCACGCTCTTCCTATGACTTCCACTACTGACCATCCGCTTTATGCGAGTGGCCACAGGGGTGTGTTTGTGCCTTTTTTGTATGAAGTTGAGCAAACAACACGTTCCATGCAACATTTTTGGGTGTCCCCTGGGCTATTTTAACATTTTTGCTGTCCTTCCCTTGCTCTTCAAATTGAGTTGATCCTTACTTACAAGCCCCTGGGAGGGCAATTTAAAAGCAAAATGGAGCAGTGAGGCCTTCAAAAGAGTATTAAACCTAGAGGAGGTTCTTCTGACATTTTATGGGAAAATTGATCTTTTAAACTATCCACATGTTTTTTTCGTTCAGATTCCACATCGACGAATACATTAAAATTTTATTCAGTGATGACAGGAGTACTGCTTTTGTTCTTTAGTTTCTGTTTCTTTGTGTGTGTTTTGTTCTGAAACTCAAACAGTTCTCATCACACCTGGGATGAAGCCTCATTGTTGCTGCTTTCGCTTATGAATGAAAGCGCTTTGGAGCCTACCCATTCATCATCCCTGCAACAGGTGATGCTAAGCTGACAGCATCACTCTCTGCCTACACGCCTCCATAAGCCAGGTTTTGGATATGCATACGCGTTAAAGCTGTGACTGTATCACACATGTGCGTGGGCAAGTGTTTCCATGTTTTTTTCGGCAATATCTTCTGAAGGCAGCTAGTGACTGTATATCTGGTTTACAGCTTTCTCACAGCATTATCTGACCTTCTATTTCCTAGAGATGGGAGACTCGAGTCACATGACTTGACTCCAGTCGCAATTATTAGGACTTGTCGCTTGCTTGACAAATATTCCAAAAAGACTCGACTGACTTTGACTTGATGTTCTTGACTTTAGACTTAACTCGGACTTAAGCTAATTGACTTGAAATGACTTGTTTTTGGTTTAACGCTTTGTTGTATTTTACAAATATCCAAAACATACCTGTATGAATTTGTTTTACCAAGTCAGCTTTCGGCATGCACTCACTTCAGCGCAATCTGGCAGAACACAACATGGATAAGCCGGAAGGAATAGAAGACACAGAAAGATTCAGTGAATGTTTGTCTATATACCTTGTTTCCAAACAGTGTCCGTAACACGGCAGTAAAACGGCTCAAACATAACAGAAAAGTTATTGTTTTTATTCATCCTCTTCCTGTTGAAGAGCCTCAGTTACCGCTGAAGTTGTGTTGCTCAAGGGCCCAGTGTTTATAGCTGTCTCGGGGAATGCCTGTTAAATGAAGCATTAAAAATCATCAAAATTTCGAGAATTAAGTCGTAAATTGACAACAATACTGTTGTATATTTACGAGAAAGGATTGTCATATTACAAGAGTAAAAACATAACTTTACGGGAATAAAAGTCGTAACTTCCTTTTATAGGCATTGCCTGAGACCGCTATAAAACGAAGCGTTGTATGTGGAGGGGCGGGCTATAAGAGCGTAGTGGTGAGATGATGCTAGCCCAAGCTAACCTGGTTTTGTCCAACTGCTCTGTTTTGCTGTCTTGTTATAAATAAAAGCTGAAGCCAGAGGAAAATTCTCTGAAGAACTGTGCTCTAGTTTCTACCGGACACATATGGCGGTAAAATTATCACTTTAATCTTGTAATATTACGATTTTTTTCCCCGTGAAATAAAAAATTTTGAATCTTGTAAATTTACAACTTTAAATCTCGTAATATTATGACTTTTAATCTCGAAATCTTAAGTTATTAGGACAACTAATTTTATTATTATTTCATTTATTTATTTATTTATTTTAAACTCAGCTCTGTTTGGCCCTACAAATTGTCAAATATTTTATGAAAAAAATACTTGTTTTTAAACTTTTAATCTGTAAAACTGGCCTAATTAAATCGCGTATGACTTGACACAACTTGCAGATGAAAAGCAGTGACTCGACTTGACTTGCTCGGTTCTCAAAAAGATTGACTCGGACTTGCTTGTAACTTGAAGGTAAAGACTTGGTGCTTACTTGTGACTTGTACATGAGTGACTTACTCCCACCTCTTCCATTTACCAACTTCCAAAGTACACAACTAACACACATCACATTTGGTATATCAATATGACAGAGATTGTTGCTATATCTTGGTACTATTTCTACTCCCCTAGAAAATAAATAACATTTTGAAAGTACCTTCGGAGCAGACATGGTGTCTGTAAAGCTGCATTTGCATTTAGTTGCATGCAGTGGTGCATTCTAGAGCAAAAGCTCACATTGAGCCAAACCCTTCCAAAATAATCCATTCTCTTTTTACTAGTAATTAATAGCAGTGTTTTTCAAAGGAATGTTATCTATCTGTGGTGTTGGCGGGTTGCTATGGTTATGTAATTGTCTGATTTGAATAATAGGCCATGACTCATTTGCATGTAATTCTAATGGACACGGTAGGTGAGTAGGATAATGTTGCAGGAGACATCTTAACAAGTATGTTAAGTGGTCTATAATAAATTTGAGGGAATTTACTAGCGTTGATTAATGTTAATATTATTATTTATCAGCATTTGTACTTGAACTGCTGTGTTTGTCAAAGATGACTGAATAAAAGTTGCATGACAAAAGACCCATGTCATATGTTGCTGAAAATTGTTGTTGCTAAGAAAATTGTAATTGTTGTGTAAAAGAGTGGTGTGTGTGTGTCTCTATAAAAGAGTGTTTGAAAGTAAAGTATACGCTACAGCCGGACTGTACCACTGTATATGGGCGCAGACTTCATTTCACTGAGTAGGTGGGTGTTTTTCCTCAACTTTATTTGTAATGTTAGCCACAATTATATTTGTTGTTATATTTGCTTGAAGAGAATGATATTTGAGTGACAGTTTACCTTACCAATGTGTACTCGTTGTACATTGTTTGTTTTTTATACACTGAGGTCCGTTTTGTGTTGAGCTGTTCAAAAAAATCTTTAAATGTTTAATAAACAAGGCAAGCATATTATCCAGTCTCATGTTGATAGATGTATTTGAAAATTAAAAACTGTCTTTCAAAAGTACACTTATTATAGATAAAAAATGATTTTTATCTGCAATTATTTGTGATCAATTTCTATAAACTATTGATAAAATGCAATTAATTGCAATAAAATATTTGAATAATTGAAAGCTCTAATTAAAATATAATAATAAAACACTACGTTAACACATGATATTTAAATTATTAAAGCACACACAGTTCTCACTGTAGTTAATAATCTACATGAGGGAATACTATACATGTGATGTATTACATTAAGCTGGTCACACACTTTGTATACCTGTTTCAAGTCTCAGTTTTCAAATCGATGGTTTCAAGTCTGGGTGTTTGTGTGTGTGTGTGTGTGTGTGTGGGGGGGGGGGGGGGGGGGGTGCTTGCGACTGATTGTATGATGATCTGATGATTTTCCACAATTGAAGCCTTGAAGTCTTTTTCCGTCACTGTGCCTTCACAAAAGGCTGAAAAGTATACAAAAACAATTTTATGAAGGTTTTTTTTCCACTTGTATTGTATACAACATGTGACTGTGTCTATTTTAGGTTTTCATTACATATCAAGGCACAAGTGATAAGAGAAGCTTCTTAATTTGTCTGTTTTGACATGCTTTGTGATTTGCTCAAAGTGTGCGTTAAACCTAAAATTCCACATTGTATTCCCAGCTTTACAAAGATATATTATTTTCATCTGCACTTAGCAGTGGCCAACAGGAGTGTCATCAGCGGTCTGTCTTCCAAAAGATTAAGTAGCACTTCCTGCTGCCTCGGCTGTAAAGACAGAAAAGCAAGTGGAATACAGTAGAGAACAATGCTGTATAAGTGAGAATTTCTGCCAGCTTTCTGCCTAGTGCCTATCTGCTTGGTTTTCAAAAAATAGTATTACAGTGCATAGGGAGGGAAATCCGAATTATGGTGTGACTAGTCCTTCAGTTCCCCCAAACACCCTTCCAACCCATTTCTTTTTCACTGAGCAGGCCGTTTTATATCCATCCCTCTGACTGGATCAATTCTCCTTTGCTCCAAAAGGCCTCACTGCTTGCGGTCACTCAGCAGTCGACCACCCTCTTTACCATGCATGCGTAGCCACTGGGTAACTATACTATATGTGCTTAATGTGTTGGAAATGTCCTTTAAGTCTCCCTTTCCTCTCTAACTTCCATTGTTCATTTCTTCAGCTTGCTACTTTCCCTCCTTCTTACCCCCCGCCATCTTTCCTCCATCTCCCTCAGGCTGACTGCTATTTTTCTGCTGATGCAGTGACGGTGAATGAGCAATGCAAGAAGAACTGACAGACAAAGATAAGAAAATGAGATGATCGGATATGAAAGCACATCACTTAATGCACAGTTATTTCTGTTGTAGTCCATTGTCATTCAGAACTTTTACCGTGGAATGAAAAAATGTGTGGGTTCTCGGTACACCTACTATCTTGCACTATCACCTACCTTTATCGACTGCTTTTCATTTACCAACAATTGTCTTTGGTTGTTTCTTCTGATCACTTAACCGGGAAATAATACCATTTCTATTCATTTAGCCCTACCCCTCTGCAGCAATTACCTGCACTATCCAGATACGGTCTGCTGTTGGTCAACACAAATGGAGGCCAGACTCTTATCAGCTGTCTTAGGCGTCTCCAGCCATGTTTCTTACATGCTCTACACTTATTTCACTGCCTTTTGGCATTCTAAACCCTGATGTCTTCTGTCACAGTGTTTTGTTGTTACCAGGGTAAATGACAATTTTTTGCAAGGCCAAGTTATGAGATGAGGCACACATTGTCATTGCTTTTCATTTGCTATCTGATCGGAGTATAAAAATAATACAAATAATTTAGCATAGAAATAAAAGCATGGGGATCAAAGTCATTGTTTGCTTATGGAAAAAGATTGTTTTGTTTGTATTATACTGATGTATTATAGTGATTGAGACTGCCAGAAATATATTAACAGTTGGGGGTTTGTGTGCCTGAAGTTTTTACCGATAGGCCTTTTGCACTAATATAGAGACCTACTTTATGCAGCATTTGGAATGTCTTAAGATTCAGCATTAGTAATCTGAGCTGCGCTACATTATATCTCTTTCATTACAAGCCACCTTAGCTTTTCCCTTCATCAAAGCTAGTGGGGAATACTTTGGTTAAGACTTTAGGAATGATCATCAGAAATGGGCATATGATTAAATTTCCTTCATCAATGATGTAGAAACTTAAGTCAATCGATTAACTCATTTTTAGTTTTAAATATTTTATTGGGGTGTTAGTGCTAGGTTAGGCGGTTATGGTTAGGATTGCACTCTCCCTATTTCCATGCCAAAGTTTTAGCTTAACTTCCCATTGCTGATGTCATCCAACCCAGTTTTCTATGCCGCTTGTCCTCATTAGGATTGTGCGTGTATGCTGCAGCCTATCCCAGCTGATTTAGGATTTATGCGGGGTACACCCTGGACTGGTCACCAGTCAATCACATGGCAGATAAACAACCATTCACACCCACATTCATACCCATGCATGCATGGGGAAAACATGCGAACGCCACACAAAGATGCCCAATTGAGATTCGAACCCAGGTCTTCTTTACCATGCGGACCATTTTTTTATTTTTATTTTTACATTTGACCCTTTTTTTTTTACCAGCAAAGTGTGTGTGCTTTTTGGGTTACTGAACAAAATGTCCATTTATTAAATGCAAAAATCCTCACATTTAATCATGCAATACATGAATGGACAATTTTACCCAGTAATTGAGAAATGGATGTAGCTAGCCTAACTTTACCAATGGGATGTCAACCCCCTGCACACATTGCTACTACATTTTCAACAAACTGTAATGCCCGTGCTTGTGATTAGGGAAGATGTAGTCACCCATGCAATTCCAACTGCGTATATAAGATATTCTTTATAACACGCTTATTTTGTTTACAGTTCAATGACATGTGGCAAGCTGCTCTTTTATTTTGAAGGCAGGAAGTATGTTTTGTGTGCGAGACTGTCTCTTTTACGGCTACGATGACTTAGGTGCAAAAATAAATGTGCTTCTTGTCTTTTTTCACTCACAACATGCATGTTGTCATTGGGCATTGTAAAAACGCTGCTTACATTAAAGCGGCGAAACACAATGCGGTGAAAATATACACACTCAGCCTGCATCGCGCACACAACTGCACTAGCATACTAAATTAAGTTAACCCCATTCACACTCAATCAGAGGAAGGTCTGCCAACTTTCATTGATGTTTATCCATTTCACCATGTTTAGTTCCAGAGGGGGTGGTTTAATGTTTGTAGAGATTCCACCACGATTGAGCCGTCTGCTGGGAAAATACTTATCCACACGAACAATCCTTCTCCTCATGATTTTTTTCAGCATTTCATTCACATGATGTCAATTTCTGCGAGATTCCGCTTTTAACAGTAAATTCAGGTGTTAATGGCCACTTTGACTACGACTATTCTGTTTGCAATTCCTTGAATTTGGGTGGATCACTGGATATTCACATTCAGAATGTGCAAACGTGCAAATTTGTATATTTTTAATCAAAACATTATTTTTTGTGGGAAAACCCTCCGTGTTCCTTATAATCTCCAGAATAAGGTTATTAAACTATGTCACCTGTCCTACATTGGTTGCGCAGAAAGTAGTCAGAGACAATCTTTATCATACTTGGAGAGGGGTTCTTTATCCATCCATCAATCCATTCATGGATATTTACATCCTTACACACACACACATTACAAACCAACAGTGCAACCAAAAATAACAGTAATAAAAGTAACACACACAATGTAAATAATACAAGCTATTTGTATCTGGGATGCTCTTTGATGATAAATTGTACTTGTGTGTAGTATAGTATACCCATGGATTTACAACCAGAAGTCCTGTTAGATCATGATCATACAATTGTTGCTTTACTATTCAGTCTAATGGCAGATTGAGTGGTCTTCTAGTGCTAAAGTCTTGTTTTTTGTGTTTTATTCAGAAAAAATAATAATAATAGAAATGTGCAGGTAAAGACTGCCATATGATTACTCTTGTTTTGTTGTAGAGTCAGTATCCAGAGAAAGCAGCTGCTGTCCTGACAGTCGCATCATCTGATATGTAGACAGGGGGCACTCCCCTCACGGACCAACAGGCCTGATGGTATAGATAGCCCACATTTAATACTCTAAACACTGTCTGCTAGAATATATAGTTGTATACTTTACCATTGAAAGAAGAAAATATGTGGCCGAATGGCTAGACTTTCCATTGAAACTATTACATTTTATTGTTATTGGTTCAATTTGTTTGTCAACTAAAAGTAAGCCTGTCACAATAACCGATATATTAACTGAATGGTTAAAAAAAACAAAGTTAGTCATTTTAATGGCCTCAATAAGTTGACATGTGCATACGGGTTGTTTTCCTCTCTCTCCTCTCTTTTTACTGCACAGGCTGAATGACAAGAGGCTTCACTCTGTACTATGTTGAAGGTAGTTTCATGTTGGACGTTGGATATCCGTTTCCGTCGCTAACTACACGTTGGTAGTTAGAGATTCGGCTCTGTAGCATCAGCGGTTGTCCCCCCTCTCTGTGCCTGGACTGCTCTCTCATTATGCGGGGAGCTCGCACTTACGCTCATTCAAAGCGGCATGTCATGTCCTCACAAACACTGATCAGCCCTCTAACAAACTAAAAAACTCTTACTACTACTACTGTGTGTGTGAGTTGTGCTTTAGTTATGTTAATGCAGTGGTTTTCAAACGGGGATGCCATGCACACTTTTCATTATTAACGTATTTTTTGGACTACAAGCTGCTACTCCCCCCCCCCCTTAGAACGCAGAAAATAATTTATCTCCAAAAGGGGGGCCGCGGCAAGAAACAGTTTGGGAACCACATTTTTAATGTAACCCAGCGTTTTAGATTGCCCACTGACTTTGTGCAAGTTGTGTGTGAAATAGAGACAACTTCATTCACATATACAAGTGGCTTTAAGAGTCACTTGATAGCTGTCTCACTTTGCCATAGTCAAAACACATTTTCAGATTCAACACTTGCGCCCTTCAAAATAAGGCCGGAAGTGTTCATTATTATGCCATAAAAAAAAATGTTAAATGTGAAAAAGGTTGCTAATGTTATTTATCTACAATAATATGTTGGTCAATTATTATCCTGCAAAATGTTTTATATTGACAGACTATAAGGCAGTTTTGCCCCACTAAACGTATACTCTGTAACTGCATTGCTCGCCTTGAATTACAATGAATTGATATGATTGCCTGAGCTTCATTATCTCACAGTACAATGTTGTTGATAATACTGTACTCTTAAGCACTTTGGAGTCACAGAAGTCTTGAAGACACGCCCCTCATATGGGTTGATGCAGTATGCCTGACTTGGAATAGATAAGGTAGAGCCAATAATCCTGCAGCAACACTCGATCATAATACCAGGGTTCACTGCTTATCTTAACGGTGAGCTTTAGTGCACTGTCCTCTGTGCCATCGGGGGTGTGGTCAGGCATTGAATTAGTCTTGTTGGGGACTAACAAATTAGTTTCAGTATTTTTTGCAAATAATACGTGTATTGGTTGTTAATATTGGAAAGTCTTCTTATTAACTGCCTACCTCATATTATTTCATAGAGTAATGGCCCTTGTTTACAGTTATTGACATTTATCAATTCTCATCAGTGTTACAGCTTCCTGAACCTTTTGAAGGTGTAAAGGATTTTCCACCAATTAAATCACGCTTAAGTTAACTTTGATGTGGAACAAGTTAAAAGACACAACAGACATGTTATGACATAATCTGGGCCAGTCTTTTTTCCTATGTGGATTGAAAAAAAGTTGCGTCCATACTGTGCCGGATTGGTATTTTGATGGGATTAAATTACTGAGTGAAAACAGTGTAATACAATGTGGGGAAGATTTTGACAAATCCTACAACTAGGGGTGGACAAAAAATATCAGGCCGACAATTATCCTACCGATACAATATTTTTTGGAGTCATACCGATTAATTTAATAATATTAAAAAAATAGCTCTGAAAATTAAAAAAATATATCTTAATGAGCCAAGATTACTCGACCTGGGTGAGAAGATGAGAAAATATCCTTTTCTTCTACCCATCCCATCGATTGTGTGGGACCTCCACGCTGCCTCAGCCACCTCGCATGCTAGAGAATAAAACCGTCTACTCACTAAACCCCACCAAACACCTGAAACGCCACAAAAGCACACGAAGACGCTCACGCCTTAGGCCAGCCGCAAGGAAAGGCTCGGGGCTCTGTCTCATTGCCGCAGACACCGGACCCATCGGTCACCAAACTGCTGCTGTGTCACCATCATTTTATTTTTAACCTGCATTTAATACTGCTCACTTTCTCTTTGTTTATTTTGTGGTTGTTTAAAATGTGTTTAAAAATTGCCCTGAAATATACGGGTTCAACTTGAAATGTTTTGGTGCAGTTTTATGCAATTTACTATTGAAAAAGCTATATTTCACATTAGAGACAGTTGATATGTAAAGAGTGTAATCAGACCATCTTAAAAAGACAGTGGTTCATAACATGAGTGAACGCAATGCCGTACAGTTAGTTAAGCAGAGTATTCCACGCTATTATAGACAAATTTTCACTTGAGATTCAGATTCAGAGAGAACACAGGGGTCTGCGTTGAATTTGATCATGTCTCGCAGACATTTGCAAGCATGTTCAACATTTTATCACAGCAGAAAGTAAACTGCTAAAGTCTGTGATGAGAACAGCTCCCACTTTCATGCTTATCATTTTAATCCTCTCTTCATCGCTCTTTTTAAGAAGGTACTGTAAGCCCTGCTGGTGTTTCGCTGTGCTAAATCACAGCCACTTTATTTGCAATTTATTTACAATTTGAGCAGATGACAATGATCCCTATCTTCTTTGTGTGTCTTTTTGTCAGCAGGAAGTACTGTCGGCTCCGTTCACTCGCCAGACTGTCAGGAGAGCACATGGCCTCCGATCAGCAGCCCACTCCACAATCTTCTCTCAGCCTCCCACTGCCCTGTCTCCACAGGTTAGTTTCTTTATTTGCATCCAGGTTTTATTACAAAAAGTACTAAAATTCATTACCATTGACAAGTGTGCCACATGAGACCTACACTAAAGTCTTTTCAATTGTAAAAGGGCTCTTTGGCACACCAGGGCCTTCATTACATGATTGCACAATTTAGACAAAAAGAAAACATTGTTGGTTGAACAACACTGGTATATATATATTTTTCTTTTAGATCAGTGAATCGGGTAGCTACTCAAAGTGTTTCTGTTTGGACATCATGTTAACAGTTGCTGTGTCTATAATGATCCGTTTACAAGTGATTAGTATGCAAGTCCTATTTGTCACAGCAACTCCTTTGATAAATCTCATTAACAGGAGAAATCTATTGAAATGTACAGTAGTTGCTGTGTTCAAAGCAAAGCGCTCCACCGGGGTGTCATTGTTTTGATTTACTGTTGTGGATGTTTGAAGCAGTCTGTGCCATCACGTGGATATCCGGTTCCTCATTAAAAAAAAAAAAAGAAAAATTAACAACTTGATGTGAGTTTGACAAGAACAACTTGGGTTGTAAACGCTGGCTGTAACTTGGTAGCGTATGGTATGGATGTGGCCTCCCCTCCTCCATGAAAAATGATGAAATTATTATCTGGAGCATGTTTTGTTATTTGCTTATCCCAGAAATTATGAAAAAAAATATTTTGCCATAAATATAAATGTTCCCTCAAAACAAACAAAAAAAACGCAATTATGTATGTAAAATAGAAATATGTTTATTAAAATTATTTTTCAGTCTGCTGTGCATCTGCTGATGTATTGTGTTCTCTACAAGGGAAGACCCAGCTCACACTTTGTAAACCGCTGCGCCGAAGCAACTACTGAATGATCTCAAGGGATCATTTTAATTAGAGTTATTATATACTACATGGCTAATCTGTGTCATACCTTTCCATTAAGAAATACTATAGTGTATTTATGATTATGGAGCCTCTTACTGGTGCAGCAAGTAGCTCCTACTTTCTTAAAAAAACAAAATGTTTGGTCAAACTATTTGGAAAGAGAAGCAGCTAAGGAGATTCCTGCTACTACTATAATTTGGTAAAGAACTGCCTAATTCATTATTAAACACTGTCTAGGTTTTTTGCCCCACTTATAGGTATGCTGTGTACCAAAAAAGTAGGTCAACTGACAGCTTGCGAATTCCTATTTCTATTTTCCCATCTTGGTTTTTCCCTTTCCTTCCATGAATGCGGGTGTACTGTATTTACAAGATAGCAATGCCAGGATTCCTTGGGCACCATAGGGAAGCATCGACTGGGGCACGGGCAGCATGATGGAGCATGTGGTTGGCATGTCTGCAACACAGCTTAGCGGTACTGGGTTGGAATTTTTGCTTGGGCCTCTGTAGTTTGCAGGTACTCAAAACATACATTTTACAAGGATTGGGTGACCATGGACGTAAGCATGTATTATATTTTTGGGATGTATCAATATGTGATGATACTGTATAATTAAATTGAGTCTTGTCATTATTACAGCCCTCTAGACATGAGATATCAGCTCTGTAGTCACCTTTACAATTGTATTATCTAATATAGCAGACATAATCAGATAAAGTAAGCTACAGTAGCACCAAAACGCATTGTGAGGGTCTGCTGGGAACGCCTGGCAGAGTCCCCTGTCAGAAGGAGTTTCAACTCCCACCTGCGGGAGTGTGCGGGAGTGGGACTCTGGAGGCAGCTGACAGGTACCGGAAGGCCAAGCGGTCTGCAGCTTCTGGCGGTCGCTGAGGCAAAAACCCGGACATGGTAGGAGTTCTGAGAGGCCATGGAAAACGACTTCCGGATGGCTTCAAAGAGATTCTGGACCACCATCCGCCATCTCCGGCGGGGGAAGCAGTGCACAGTCAAAACCGTGTATGGTGGGGACGGTGTGTTGATGAACTCGAGTCGAGATGTTGTGGACCGGTGGAGGAAATACTTTGAAGACCTCCTCAATCCCACCGACACGCCTTCCAACATGGAAGAGGTCCCTGGGGACCGAGGTGGTCAAAAAGCTCCTTGGTGACAAGGCCCTGGGAGTGGATGAGATCCGCCCGGAGTTCCTTAAGTCTTGGTTGACACGACTCTGCAGCATTGCGTGGACGTCGGGGTCGGTGCCCCAAGACTGGCAGACCGGGGTGGTGGTCCCGCTTTTCAAGAAGGGGGACCAGAGAGTGTGTTCTAACTATCGTGGGATCACACTCCTCAGCCTTCCTGGTAAGGTCTATTCAGGGGTTCTGAATCTTGGATTCAGGAGGAGCAGTGTGGTTTTCGTCCTGGTCGTGGAACAGTGGACCA
The DNA here is from genome assembly GCA_024372805.1 of Oostethus manadensis. Taxonomy (NCBI): domain Eukaryota; kingdom Metazoa; phylum Chordata; class Actinopteri; order Syngnathiformes; family Syngnathidae; genus Oostethus; species Oostethus manadensis. Next base: position 1,234,985 of record QODF01000137.1, on the reverse strand, counting down.
ACTCTATACTCTCGGCAGGGTACTTGAGGGTGCATGGGAGTTTGCCCAACCAGTCTACATGTGTTTTGTGGACTTGGAGAAGGCATTCGACCGTGTTCCTCGGGGAATACTGTGGGGAGTGCTCCGGGAATATGGGGTATCGGACCACCTAATCTAGGCGGTTCGTTCCCTGTATGACCGGTGTCAGAGTTTGGTTCTCATTGATGGTAAAAAGTCGGACCCGTTTCCAGTGGGGGTTGGACTTCGCTAGGGCTGCCCTTTGTCACGGATTCTGTTCACTACTTTCATTGACAGAATTTCTAGGCGCAGCCAGGGTGTTGAGAGGTTTTAGTTTGGTGGCCGCAGAATTCGATCTCTGCTTTTTGCAGATGATGTGGTCCTGCTGGCTTCATCGAGCAGTGACCTTCAACTCTCACTGGATCGGTTCACAGCTGAGTGTGAAGCGGCTGGAATGAGAATCAGCACCTCCAAGTCGAGTCCATGGTTCTCGCCCGGGAAAGGGTGGAGTGCCATCTCCGGGTCGGGGATGAGGTCCTGCCTCAAGTGGAGGAGTTTAAGTACCTCGGGGTCTTGTTCACGAGTGATGGAAAGATGGAACGCGAGATGGACAGGCGGATTGGTGCAGCGTTTGCAGTGATGCCGACTCTGCACCGGTCTGTCGTGGTGAAAAGAGAGCTGAGCCAAAAGGCAAAGCTCTCGATTTACCGGTCGATCTACGTTCCTACCCTCACCTATGGTCATGAGCTTCGGGTAGTGACGGAAAGGACAAGATCGCGGGTACAAGCGGCCAAAATGAGTTTTCTCCACAGGGTGGCTGGGCTCTCCCTTAGAGATAGGGTGAGAAGCACTGTCATCCGGAAGAGACTCGGAGTAGAACCGCTGCTCCTCCGCATTGAAAGGAGTCAGATGAGATGGCTCGGGCAACTGGTTAGGATGCCTCCCGAACGCCTTCCTGGGGAGGTGTTCAGGGCACGTCCAACCGGTTGGAGGCCTAAGGGAAGACCAAGGACACGTTGGAGAGACTATGTCTCTTAGCTGGCCTGGGAACGCCTCGACATCCGCTGGGACGAGCTAGACGAAGTGGCCGGGGAGAGGGACCCCTGGGCTTTCCTGCTTAGGTTGCTACCCCCATGACCCGACCTCGGATAAGCAGAAGAAAATGGATGGATGGATGGATGGATGGACAGTGGCTTGTGTAATGATCATGACCAGTGTAGACTACATGTCATGAACTTTTTTTTTAAATGTATTTTAGTTCAGTTAGGTTTATATTTATGCTTGTAATGCAAAATTGAGACAAGAATATTTAAAATTTGCTCACATATACTAATAGGCTCTAATCAACCATAAAACAGCAGTCATTAGTTATTTTTTTAATGAACTAGCGTGAGGGACTACAAGGACTACAGTGTACACAAGATTAACAAGGGCGATGTCTGTTGTCATATGAGCATGGCTATTTTAGATAAGGCTGAACACTTTGCAGGTGTCTTTTGACTCTCAGAACCAAAAAGAGTCCGAATCAGTTTGCTTTACATGTGTTTTTATCAATACTCTTTATGTATAATTCTCAGCAGACTTTTCTGTATTAGTCTTCTGCCTCTCTGCACCGACATTTTGTCCTTTATCTCAGCTTTCCCTGATCATATCACAACTCTTTATTTGTTATCATATGTGCTTGCTTGTATAGTATTCAACCAAACAAATGCATTATATTGAAAAGATCAACTCAAGGGCAAGTGTGCATATTCTTTTCAACAAGATAAGCCCTCAGCCCACAAACAGTTTTCATTGGATGGAAATTTTATGATAGAACTGAATTGAATTTGTTCCTTGAGTGCTTACGGTGCGACTCTTGTTGATATAAGTACAGTACATTGGCTCATCTTCTCTTACAGTGGGCGAAGGTTTGTGCTCGAGGGAGGTCAGGATATGTTTAATGTGCTTTATTTGCATTTGTGCACATGCGTATTTTATGTCATTGGGCTATGAAATGTAACAGGCAAGGAGGGTGGGGATGCTTGTACAATAAAAAATTGCACATGCTGCCTGTGTTTACATTTGGCTGCAAAGGCATTAGGGATGGTTGGTGAATGAGAACAGAGGAAATGTTTTCATCTCCTCTGTTGGGAAGTAGAGAAGAAAAGCCTTATTTCACCCAACCTACCCCTTGTGGGGTTGTTACACAAGACTGTTTTTAAGTGAAAATAGATGTAAACGGTGTCCTTTTGGCACCTTTATTTCACGCAAATGACTTTTGGTAGCTTGAAAACGCACACATTTGAAAATAGATCTCAAAGTCTTATGGTAGAATTTACTTAAAAATAAATGAACACATTCAAGATGTTGGCCGGAATTTTTTTTAATTCCTCTCCTTGGAGGACCAGCAGCCACCACTGTCTGAAATACTTGGCAAAATTGTCCATTAATGTATTGCATCAAGAAATTTAGAGGGTTTTTTCATTTATTGAACTTTATTGACAAAAAAACACACACTCTATGTTGATACAATAAATATAAAAAGTAAGAAATTTAATCAAATTTTTAAAATGAAATGTAGTAAAAAACTGAATTGAGAAAAAATAAAACTGATTTCATAGGGTCCGTCTTTTCTAACATTCCACAATACAAAATAAGCAATAAAAATTCAGTCGTCCCTTGCTATGTCGCTCTCTCACTTAATCGTGTTTTTTCTGAAATTAATTGATACATGATTGTTGTTTTGTGGAGGACTATGGCTCATTATTAGTCAGCAACATAAAAATGCAAGTGATATGTAGTGTTCCTACCACCAGGCGTCAGTGATGACCCAAAACATTGATGAGACATGACATTAGGTGGTCCCCTGCAATATTACATTTCGATTATCGCTCCAATGTTACTTTGCGTTTTTCGAAGATAAATTCATTAATAAATGATTACTGTTTTGTGGTTGAATATGGCCTACCATTAGTTTAAAAATATGAATATTTAGGCAAATTGTACTTATTCTTTCAAGTAAAATTAAGCATTTTCAAACAGAAAAATGGCTAAATGATCTAACTCAATGAGCCAAATAATAGCGCTGTGTAATTGTGAATGTGGTGCTGTGTTTACAAATGCCACTAGGTGTCAGTGTTCAGTGATACCGTCACTAGTCTCACTAAACCAGGGGACGCATTTACTCTGCTCGAGTAGTTTATTTACATCTTCCATAGCTTATTTATTCTTATTCTGCCCACTATATTGGGTAATACGAGTGTAAAGCCATTTAACGCGTCAAGGAAGTGCGCTGGAAGTTCGGAGTCCTGAAAAAAACAGTAATTGCTAACGTGTGAGTATTATCTTATTTATGTCTAATATGTCCCATTTCTTTGGATTATATTTACTATATTGGGTAAGACAAATGTAGAGGGGATGTAGAAGTGTTATTTTCTGTCCTCAGGGATCAAATGATGTTAAAAATCGGATTAGAAGATTGCAAACGGTTTTCTATGCCATAACTTCAAAAATAATGCATTTTTTAATATTGAATCCTACTTTGCGGAACTTTGGCTATGGTGGCCGGGCCTGGAACCAATTATCCGGGATAAATTAGGGACGACAGTACATCACATCACTGTAACACCGCATGTAGTTAGCCACGGCGTGTCCGACATGATGGGGTGAAAAAAAAGTTCTCCTATTGCGTGTGAAAGTGGTAAGTTTTGGGCTTCTTTTTTCTTACTATCTTTCTTCTCCACTCTGTGTGAAACCCGTTCCTTAAGAATGAATAAATTGGACGCTAACGAGTTAGCCTGCTAACACGCTATGCAGCCGTGGCGGTTGCTTTTTGGCCCTGCAGTGGTCTATTTATCAACTAACCAACTTTGAATAGCAAAAATATTTTGAAAAAGTATGCAGTAGACAAAAGTGTGTTCTTCAGTAGTAAATGTTTTTGTAATTGTTTTAAGACTTAATTCTTTGTAACACCAGATGTAAAGACCGAAAAACGCTAGGGCTAGCTAAGCCTCTTCACGTTAAAGATTCCTTATCCCACATATCCATCTTTTCAGACTGCAAATGATTAAATGTTGGACTTTTGTACTACATGATGAGTGCCATATCCCAACGTTGATGTTTCAAGTTATCCCTGGTTTAATTCTTGTGCCCCCTAAGACAAAGTATCTACAACCTTGGGATTAAATTGAGAAATGTTAGCAAGTCAAACTGAAACATTCAAATGTAATAATAATGTAGTGCTTATAGAGGATGTCTTGCTGTTCCTCTTCAAGCCTCAACGGCACCTCTTCTTTAATTGTCAATGGTACATGGAAGCATTTGGATTGTTTTGTTACTTGTTTTGTTTTTACTTGGTTGTCATGTAATCGCTCAACACAAATCAGTCAACACACCCAAGTATCCCTCTCCCCTGTCACATAACCTCCAGAGGGAGAGGTGTTTGTTCAGGGAGGAGATACAGGAGGCTCAAATGGGAGTGTTTGCCTTGCCAGGGCTTGTTTAGAAGGTGGACCAATCAGCCGAGCTGTAATATCATACATCATCCTGAATGAAGGCCAGTTCACCTTGCCATCATCAGCTCAAGTACACCAGCTGTGCTGCATTGTTCTTTTCTTTTGTCTTTTTGCATTCTATCATCCTTCTCCATCACTGCATTAGTGCTGTGTAGACATTTCTCCTCCCCTTGGCAATGGCATAGCCTCCCCATTCGTTCATCCATTCTGGCCTTGTTCTTTGACAGCCATCAGTTCAGCTGCAACTTCCTTAGAGACTTGCTACATGCACACACATTCATGCACACATATTGCAACAGTATTCATGTACTCAGATCAGCTCTTGTACAGATGGGAGTGGCAGCAGCGCGGAGAAGTCGTGAAATGATGAAGAGGGAAAAAAACGTTTTGGTTCCATAATGACACCACATTGTGTTCCAATAATAATGCATAACTTGAGGAAAGCAGACTGGAATATTTGAGATAAATAGTGTTGCCTGGATGAGTGTACACAAAGTTTGCGGGCTCCTTGAAGTTGATAACTGATTTGTGTTTTCCTCAAACTCGATAGGAGGCCTTTGTGTTTAGTTTGGAGGATTGCTGTTACTACTTCAGAACTGTGCATACTATCAGATTGCATCATTGTGCGGAGGTATAATTGAATTTGTTACTGAACATGATTGATTTTTTTAGGTTAATGGTTTATGAAGACTGGCTTAAATGGAATTTGTTGCTATTAAGTTGACATATTGCACTGCCCAAACAGTACAGAGGTAGTGACTCATTCTCTCCCCATTCCAGGTTGCTAATGTGCGTCTCTCTCCTTATATGGCAACAGTTTTGTGCACTGACATCTATTTTGATTGTCCATAAGCTGTGTAGCGAGAACTGGAACTTGAACCTTTTTGTTTATCATGTCCCATGTTCCACCCGCACGATGGTCGAGTGGTTAGCATCTTGGCCACTCAGTCAGGAGATCTGGAAGATCTGGGTTGGCATCTCTGTGTTTTAGTGTGGAAAAGAGGTGAAGAAGCGTGTGCAGGCAGGCTGGAATGGCTGGAGAAAAGTTTCAGGTGCGATGTGTAATAGAAAAGTTTCAGCTAAAAATGAAAAGAAAGGTATACAAAACTGGGGTGAGACCAGCGATGTTGTTTGGTTTAGAGACATTGCCGCGGAGGAAAGGACAGGTGCTGGATGTAGCAGAGATGAAGATGCTGAGGTTGTCTTTGGTGTGACCAGGATGGACAGGATCAGGAATGGGTACATCATCATCACTGAGGATAAGCGGCATAAAAGGTGGATGGATGGATGAGTCTTTCTAGACTGCACTGCAAGTGGACACTTCAACTATTGATCATGTATACAAACAATGAAGCAAAACCAACCCCAATGATAACTCAATCATACACTACAGTCCATCAGAACAATAAACAACCATTATATTGGTCTCAATATGGTACATTACAGGTCATGCATAACCATTTAATATGCAAAATTATTTCCGACAGTGGCCATTGGAGTAGTATTGAGCTTATTTGCAACAAAGCCTGTCTGATAATGTAACGTATCTGCTGTTCCTTGCGTGTAGTTTTACTTATGTTTTACACATATTTGCATGTAGTTGTATGAGAGATTTTGAAGTATCACTGAGCAAAACATTGAAGTAAGTTGATCTTAATGTATTTCAATATGCAGTTGACTTTCCTTCCAAGACAGTGGAATGTGTGAATGTGTCACTACCAAAACATTAATAAACATTTTAGTATCCTAAATGTCGAAAGGTGATGTGCAAATGCTGCTCATTTGCTGTCTGTATTGCCTGGTGGTGTTATTAAAGTAAAGAAGGTGTCGGTGTACTGTACATGCAGCATAGCTCAAGCAGGAGCTTAGAACGTTATCCTGAAAAAGTGACAAAAGATTGATGGGCCTTTTTTGCTTGCACCGAAGGATCATTTTCATTGACCTGCACAGTGCTTTCCTGGGGGAGGAGTGAGCTAAATCTGTTTTTTTCTGACAGTTGTATTTTTTGTCATGTCTGGCTGGGGAGGTAAACGAATAAATTACATTAAGTCCTTTTTCTTTCTTCATATTTCTTGTTTTATAAGCTATAAAAAGAGTGTTCAGACTTTTTCCACTAAGGGCCGCATACTGATAATGAAAGGATGTGGGGGGGTCACATTGAAATTTGTATGTTGTTTTTTTTTTATTTTGTAAAAAGGCTAGATTTTTTAAAATAAATACTGTATTTAAAAACAAACCTTTTATTATTCATTAATAGTATCAAGGTTTCAACTTCTTTTTTTGCCTTTTCTTTTCTTTTTTTGCATTGTTAATTTTGTGGCTGGCGACCAGTCCCCTGCCCTATACTTTGTAAATACACTGTTGTTATGGTTGTAAGCAAAATAATTATTAAAAAACGATTTTTGTTGCTGTTTCTCAGCTGACCAAAAAGTCTTTTATAACCAAACTGTTCCATGAACATGTCGTTATACTGGTTTTGTATCATTAAGCTTCAAATAAAAATTGATTATTCCATCATGTCACATGGATCAGTAACACTTGACGGTTTAGAAAAGCTTATGTTTGCTTGTAAAGCTGAGATACCATTACAATGTCTAATGATGTTATTGATTCACTGTGATGTGTATGTGCGTGTGCGTGTGTGTGTGTGTGTGTTTCTGTGATAGCATTTTCATAGCTATCCACTGAGCTTTGCTGACATTTTCCTGCTGTGGTTTTGCAAAGAGAAGGGACATTAGGCGTAGAGGGGTAAATACTTTACAACAGTGTTTTTCAACCACTGTGCCGTGGCACACTACTGTGCCATGGCGTAGTGTCTGGTATGCCGTGGGAAATCATCCACTTTCACCTAAATGGTGTATAAATATATTTTTTTAATGAGTCCGCCAATAATGTGCCATTGCTGAGTGTCTGTGCTGTCCAATGATTGGCAGAGTAATCATGTAATAAGCTAAATAGCAGTAGGTGGCAACACTTTATATTGACTATATATTGTTTCTATGGGCTACAGAGATTAATGTTGAAAAACACTGCTCTACAAGACTTGAATTTACTGAAAAACGTGTTTACTTCCACCATTAAGCAGTCCAGTGCAACTACCTTAATGAGTACATAATTATAAGAACACTTTTTAATCGCTGTAATGTAAAACATCTAGAAGAAAATTCTTCACATTTGAAAAGATATAAAAATAATACTAAAAATGTCCTTTTCTCATCCAGATATTGGATCATTTTTCCCAAATCTTCTATTTTGCGGTCTAAAAAAAAACAAAACACCGTGACATCACGTTTGAGAAGTTGAGAGGTACTCATGCAGACCTTTGCTAAGGCACAACATGTTAAAGTAACATTTTTCTGATCAATATACTTGTCAATTAAATAAAGAAAAACAGAGAATTCTTTTCTGCTGTATATTTTGTTAGTACAGTATAAACTCTTGGCAAACTATTAGTTTGAAGCAGGGGTAAACACATTACGTCGATCGCAAGCTACCGGTGCATTGCAAAGTTAACGTGGGTCGATCGCATGTGTCACCCAAGTCATTGACATCACTTTGTAGATGTCATATGACATCAGTCAGCTGACATTAAGCTCCATTCCTGATTCGCTGTTGAGCCTCCGTGGTGAGTAAGTGGCGAACAGACAAGCAACACACAGAAATGCAACTTTCATCATTATCCCGATTACGGATAAACTAACTCAGAGGTAAGATGCCTGTATTTGTAACAAAAGTTATCCGTTCACTTGTAGTGGCCAATTATGTAGAAACAAAAATTGTATGATACTGTCCTTAACTCCACTATAAAAATTTGTGTTTTTGACACTGTCATTTGTGAAACTATTTCATTAACTGAAAAATGTGCCCATTGCTGAAACCTTATAAATATGTTGCCTTGATTTTGGCTCCAATGTCTCTTTGCATAATCAATTTCATTTCCAGCATCGTATTTTGATAGCAAATGCTAACTGGATGTAATGAGATGATCTGTATGTGTAATGAACACTAAGTAGCTATTTTACCTACATAACTGTTGAGCCATTGGGTGTAATTATTTTATTGCCATATTGAATTGAATTGTGAATTATGATATCAAATATTTTGATGTACCTGTACGCTGTGAAATACTAGTCATTAATATTTAGTGTATTAGTTTTAATGTTTACTGGCATGATTTTATATGCAATATATGTTTCTTAATTTATAGGTAGATCATTTTGACTTGTAAATTTCATGCTGGAAAGTACTTGCACTCCCGATATACATGCATAATGTACATAAAAATCACCCAGAAAATCTTACATTTTAATCTCAAGATGTTGTGACACAAGCTTTTGTGATACCCATACTAAATATACAGTATATATTGTCTGTGTTTATTGTAAGCGGTAGATATCAGGTAACAGAAAATAGTGAAGCCCAAATTTAAAGTAACAGATTATTCTGAAAATATGGGATGAAACAGTACAGTTGAGTTTTGTATAATGTTGAGTTGCTGAATGATTTTCTCAAGCAATTGCATCATCTTTTAAAATAAAAACAAAATATGTTAAAGGACTAAAATCATCTCCATCAGAATTAAACACAGCTATATCTCCCTTTCTATTTTTCCCTCCCTAGATTTTGCAAATTGGCCATGTTGGTAAGTTCTGTATATTTAGGAAGCCGATCTCAGTGATTTTTTTTGTGTCTTAACCTCTTCATCTCAGTAGAATTTAGTATGACCTATTTTCACGGGTGGTTTCATGGTAATCCCTCTATTATACAAATGTCTGTGTATATTAATCATATGTATTTGGAAAAGACTTTGATTTGAAGCAGTAACACCATCTATTTCATATAATGCTAATTTCCTGGAAATCTTAAAGATAATAATTATCTTCTTAACACTTTAACTGCATTACTGCTTTCTATCAATAACATGATTTTGTGTACGATGTCTTTAGAAATAAGACATACTATATGCTTCCAGACTCTCTTCTTTTGTGAAAAATAATTGTCTGAATGCTTAGGCAGAGATATCTGCATTAGTTCTCTTGTTTGTATATTTTTTCATTATTATACTTATCATCCCTCTGCTCATTTTTAAGCTTGTTTATTTTTAGCAATGCCTTCACTCGACATAATTAAACCCAACAAAGAACAAAATGTATTGCTTTTTCTGATAGATGAGCTATTTCTTTAGGTAGAACAGTTTTTTTCAAAGTCTCATTGAGTGAGTCATGCCTTAGAGACTATCAAGATACTGGGACTTCCTTACTACCTAAAAAAGGGATTTTCTGAAGCATATTTTTTGGTGTTTGAATGATATGGAAGATATGGAGGAGCTCGGCCATCCGGGAGGAGCTCAGAGTAGAGCCGCTGCTCCTTCACATCGAGAGGAGCCAGTTGAGGTGGCATCTCGTCCGGATGCCTCCCGGGCGCCTCCCTGGTGAGGTGTTTTGGGCATGCCCAGTGGGGAGAAGGCCCCGGGGAAGACCTAAGACATGCTGGAGGGACTACGTCCCTCAGCTGGCCTGGGAACGACTTGGTGTCCTCCCGGTGGACCTGGAAGAGGTCGCCGGAGATCGGGAAGTCTGGACTTCCCTACTGAAGCTGCTGCCCCCGCGACCCGGACCCGGATAAGCGGAGGAAAATGGAAACGGAAATGTTACTAATCGCTGACAGTCTTAGGCATCCTTGACACCTAAAGTCTAGTTTATTTTGGCTCATTGGGTTATGAGAGCTCTAAACCACACTCTTTCTAATCAAGACAGATGCTAACTAAATCCATTTTTTCTATATGAAAAAATGTAATTCCAGTTAACCAGTTTCAGGAAGCCAAAAATGTTAACTCAAAACACATTACAGTTTTACAATTATAATTTGACATGCAGAAAACAATTCGAAATGTATATAAATCCATATAAATGATGAATAAAAAGGATCAAAGAACATTTGAGGCTATTTTTACTTTCACTGAAGACATGATTCCTGATGTGCTATCCCCAAAGACATGATGAGGGCGAGACCAACCACGCCACCTTCCTTTTTTTTTGCCATGAGTTGTTTCTTGAATTTAATAGTGTTTCTCTCCTCAATACTGTAACCCAGTGTTTATCCATAAAAAAGTTGAAGAGCCAGCATTTTGAAAATGAAGGTTAAAAACATTATTAGAGTCATAGAACATCTTATGACAAAACAGGAAGATGGTGTCCGTGTGGTATATGGTTGCTACATGGTGTCTTTGGCAACAGTAGTCGTCTATGAAGGTAAAAGTATTTACCTATAGATCGTCATTTTTGCGTTTCATGCCCAAGCCCACTGTAGTTCAAATGTCCCAGTGTGAGTAGACATAATTGTGGATGACAGGTATGTCAAAAGGTTTGACAACTTCTCTAAATGAACTCATTATCAATATAAAACTTGTCTTCTTCCCACTCCTTTTCGAGACAAATTGTTCCTGTTTATAGGTATATGTTCATTATGTTCTGTCCGGTGTATTTTGTGTGGCTCGAAATAAATATACATCAATCAAAATTATCAAGCTCACGTCCTCCGAAGGGCATATTTACACATGTGTGTTAAAATAATCAATTTTTGTATTTTATTTTGCAACAGAGTCTGATAGCATTTTTATTATGGGTCTTAAAATTCACAGTTTGCGATCATTTTAGTGTGGCTCTGTTTTTACAAGCAGAATTGCACACGACATTAATACCAAACTGAGTGCTCACCCAACATGATTCCCTAAAGATACTCCGTACACTCCTTATACTCCTCATTACAAGCCAGTGTAGTTTCCACACTACATGTTTTAGGTCAAATTATATCTGCTTTTGCCTCGAAGGTGCATTTTAGTGGCAGTAAAAAATATTTCTTCCATTCTGTTGAGGCCGCGCTGTGTCTGACAAAACACCAGGAGAGATGCTGTAGGCACTGAAACCTGGGGATCAACTTAAGCTCTTCAACTTCTAATTTGTCCTAATTGCAGCCTCTGGAGACTAATTCAGTGTACACATCAACAACTCTGGTTTAAGAAAGGAAGAAGTCCCAAAATCATTTGTGGGCAAGAGACATGTATTGTAGCATTTCAGGGCTGAGCTCATTGGTCATCATCCAAGCTTGATGGATGCCAAGACGAACAACAGCAGAATAGGCTTGATTGGTTGTAGTAAAGCGGTAGGAGTCCCATGCAGACTGGAAAGAACTCTGAGGAAAGGTGACAACTTCTGCTGCATACTAATAGTGAAACTCTAGATCCAGGGAATGGATATAGTCAGGCAGTGAAGGCACTGACTTTGTTGAGGATTATGGCGGCTTACTTCCTCAATACGAGGTCACTGTGTCATTTGGGGAGCACAAAAGGGCAACAATGAGAGGAAGCACTTGAAGTGAGATTAGACAAAAAAGAAGGTGAATTTAATAATTGAGGAGTAGGATGTAGCAGTAATCTCAGCTGACTTTAATATTTTCTAGCATCATCAACCCTTTCTGCCTCCCATTGTGTGGTCTATGTGTCGTGTTTGTCATCACTCCCAGAGCTGGCAGCGCTGGAACCAACTTGTCGCACTCAGACACACACAGAAAGCTATGAGATACAGCCCAAGACCCTTTAGAGGGCTGAAAATTGGACTGTCTGCTTATTTGACTGCTACATCTATTCTCCAAACCCTACAGGTGGGTAGGATGATATATTTGCACAAACTAGTCCACTTTTCTGTGTGTCTGTTTGAGTCTGCAGGTGTTTTTCTATATTTGCTGGGAAGGTTGAGGTTTTTGGTTTAAAAAATGACAATAACAATAGATTATTCTGGTGGCAATTTATGGAAAAATGTCAACTTTTTCTCCTTTTTGTAATTCCTTGCATCTAAAAATGATTATTGCAAGTGAACTGCACTTAGAAGATGCACCGAATTGAAGTAAATTGTTCATGTTTTACATGACGGTTTCATACCATGCACATCCCTTGCGCATTTTACACAATGATGTAGAAGATGAAGAAGCGGCTAACTGGCTGGATGGGACTAGTCACCCTGGCACAGCCTTTGCTGTGGGCGGGTCCTTCTTTTGCCTTTGGTTTTTGTCGCCAGCTTGAACCATCTAGTAAATGCAATGAGATAAAGCAAAAACAAAACAGAAAAATTGAGGACAAAAGGGAAAAAACCTCAAAGACAATTCAGAAAAGCAAAGGCAAAATGGAAAAAGATAAGACAAAATATAAAAAGAATATGACTACTGGTGTATATTTTTTTTAATTACTGACTCTCTTTATTTTTCCACTTGTATTTCTTTTTACTTTGGGAACTCCTGTGATTCCATTATAAAATGATGGTTTATTTACAATATGTGATTAATGAAAAATTACTGTCTTTCCAGTATTTTTATATATATAAGAAAAGAAAGAATACTTTTTTTTTCAGTCAAGATCTTCATTCAAGCCATAGCCATCTATTAGTTTTATATTACGGAGAATGAAAGGAACATTTAATGGAAACTACTGCTAATTAATAATATAGATTAATAAATAATATATTTCAGTGCTGTTGAGCTTGGATTAATGATTCTCATCAATTGCGCTTATTGGTGTTCTTTCCTTCATTTTGTCACACAGAAAATGGCTTCCTTCCAAATTATTACAGGGAATAACTTCCAGATGGTGCTTCTTCTGCCTCTAGGTGATCAGTTCAAGTCAATGTTTTTTTTGGGAAGTTGAAAGCCATACAGAGATTTGGTGATTTAATTGTGATGCCATTGCGGTTTCACATAGAAAAACATAAAACATAGTCAATGGCTATTTTGTAAGGTTTATTCTTTGTGATTCTGCATGTAACAGAAGGCTTTGAAACACTGACTGCTCTTGGCAGGTAAAGCTTCACCAGAGCCAAGCACCCTTCTTCCACATTATGTCCTCCCACTGAAACCTCTTGTTTCAGGTAAAAAGAGCAGCTGGTCACTGTGGTGGGAACCATGTAGTGGGAACCACCCCAGAAATTTAAATTGCATTTTTGAAAAAATACTGCATTAGGGATATGAAGCCCTTTTGATATGGAATGATTTATCATCATAGTTGTCTATGATGGCCAAATTATAAATGTTACTGATTTAATTTGTGGTATAAGTGCAATGCATCACTTCAAGTTAGTTTATTTCTTTCTAGGAGTTGCATTATCGGATTCAGAAAGAGGTGGTATCCTAGGCAGATGATGCTGATGCACATTCCGACTATGTATTCTGGGAATATGTGCCAAATTAAACATGTTTCGTCACCTCCACAGTGTCTGGTCCAGTCTGACAGTTAATTAGAACCCCTCTAGCTCCATGCCATGCCTTGTTCAAGTGGACCGGAGCGAAATAAAACTCAGAAAGAGCTGCTGACACAGTCGAGAAGGCAGAGAGCACCAATTCCATGGAGTCCGATTTCTAGGCGTCTTCTCCTCTCTGTGGAGCACAAAGTGATGTAATCAGACATCTACTGAGGCTGATTGATAGCTAAACTTTTCAATTGTATGTTCCTGCATGGCGGATGAGTGCATGGATCTTCCATTGTCAGAGAAAAGAGGTCAATGTTTTCTCAAAAGTAACATTCCCAGGCTGGTCTCCATAAATAACAGCTGCTGCCTTGGGAGGAATTCATTTCCTTAACTGGAATAATGCAGTCCGCCCTGAAAGTTACTCTTACACGCACGTTAATCACAGACACACAGAGAGAATGTTTTCTAGGGTTAGTTGACAAAAGTTTCATTTATTAATTATTCATTCATTCATTTTCTTGACCGCTTGTCCTCATTAGGGTCGCGGGTATGCGACCTATCCCAGCCTATCCCAGCTGACTTTGGGCGGGAGGCGGGTTACACCGGGAACTGGTTACCAGTCAATCGCAGGGCACATATAGACAGACAAACATTCACACTCACGTTCATACCTATGGACAATTTAGAGTCGCCAATTAACCTAACATGCATGTTTTTGGAATGTGGGAGGAAACCGGAGTACCCGGAGAAAACCCAAGCATACACGGGGAGAACATGCAAACTCCACACAGAGATGCACAATGGAGACTCGAACCCTGAACTTGCTGACTGTGAGGCCAACGTGCTACATTGTCATATTGTTGGAACATACTGTTAAATTTGTGTATAATTTGCTACTAAATCTTACAGAATACGTTATTTGGACAGTCATACTAGTATTAAAATTAGTCATGTGTCTGAATTGTGGACTGGATAGTTTAAATGTATCTATTTTGATTTCTACAGATAGTGTTTTAAAAATAACTTTAGGTCAGGCTTTGAAAGTGAGGCGCGAGATGAAGCAAAAGAAACAATGGAAAAAAGTAGGACATCTTTCACCCCTCATCACAGGTAAGAGAAACTGATAAGGTAACTAATGTGGGTTTTAATAACAACATGGATCTCCCTTCGGAATCCAAATGTGAGGTTTTTTTGTGCTGCATGACATTTACCTTGTGTGCTTTTGTCACAAGTCAAAGTTTTGAAAATGCGTTTTGATTCATCAGACTGACTTGAAGCCTAAAATGTATATAAAGCTCTGGTGGAAGTCTTTTTCTTGATTGCCAAAAGCAGCTCCAGAAATTTGCTCACGGAAGCCCTTTGGAAAATGTATTTAAATCGTCCCTTGTTACATTGAGGTTCGAACATTGTTGACTGACTCTGTAGCAATAAAAAAAAGAATAAATAAACAATGCTGGTTTGTGTATGTACTATTTTATATAGTATAGTTGTAATAGGCATCACTAGTAATGTTACATAAATGAGACATGACGTATTACTTTCCTTTCATACTGCATGGAGTCATGTCGATGACGATGATGGACTGAAAAAAATATCCTTCCATTCTGTGTGGAAGTGGTAAGTTTTTGGCTTCTGACTTTATCCCTCCCCACTCAGTTTTAAATACTTTTGTAAGTTTAGAATAAATACATTGGAGAGGCTAACTGGTTAGCTCGGTAGCTTGCTCTGCTAGCGGTGGGCGTCTCTTATGTCCCTCTTGTAAAACTGTAGCATGTGCAATGTGGTGTAAACAAGAAATAATAGTGTAAGGGTGACTATAAGGGTGTTAGTTTGTGTCTACAGGGCACTAATCATGTTAAAAATCTGTTTTGGCTGTTTGGAAGTTCTATCCCCAATTGACTGTAGAAAACGAGGGACGACTGTACATTCAATTGGCCTCACAACCGCAGACCACACCAGGCCAGGACCTCCACATCCAGCAATTTCACCCCCAAGATTGTATAAAACCAGTCACCTGGGTAATTACTGCAATAATTGGTTTGCATAACCAATTAATATTTGCACAAACTGTCAGAAACCATCTCATTCAAGCTTGTCTGCATGCTCATCGTCCTCATCGGTGTTTCGACGTGAATGCAGGTTGTTGTAACCAACTTGAGTGGGCAAATGCTCTCATTCGATGCCGTCTGGCATTTTGGAATGGTTGCTGATGTCATCGTTGTGGATTGAGTAGCCCAGGGTTAGGGTTGGGTATTGTTTACATACAGCCTCATCTCACACCGGTGCCGAATCAGTGTTTTGGTTCATTACCCATTGTTTTATCTTCTATTATAATGTTGCCATTCATCCACGACCATGACTTCATGGTTGAAGCATATTTTATGATGCCTTGGATTGGCTTATATGGCAATGTGTTCTAGTTACTGACAATATCCAGCAGCTTTGCACAGCAATTTAAGTGGAGTGGACCAACATTTGACAGGCCACAATCACCAACTTGATCAACACTATGCAAAGGAGAGATGTTGCACCGTGAGAGCCAAATGATGGTCACATCAGATCCAGACTAGTTTTAATACAGTATTTTTATAGTGAGAATACACTTAAATGAAGGCTCTTTTTTTTAAATCTTTATTTTCTATATCTGTATGAATGCGAGTGTGAATGGTTGTTTGTCTTTGTTTGTCTATATGTGCCCCGCGATTGACTGGCGACCAGTCCAGGGTGTACCCCGCCTCCCGCCCAAAGTCAGCTGGGATAGGCTCCAGCATACCCGCGACCCTAATGAGGATAAGCGGTATAGAAAATGAATGAATGTATTTCTATGTTCATATGGTCTTGTTTGTCATCATTTTTTGTGTGTGTTTCATGTTGCTCCACTGCGCCAAAGAAAACTCCTAGTTTTCACTGACAATGCCATTAAAACTATTCTGATTCTGAGTCTGATAATCACAGCGTCCCTTCGCCTCACAATTGCTGCATTGCTACATGTCACACTCAACTAATGTGATGGCTGGATATTCTTGGATATCAGTTGACTCATCAAAACATTTGCCCTTGTAACATTGTTGGAGGTTGCTGGGTATCCAAACTTAGAAGTGTATTTAATATAATCAGTTAGCATTTGTTATTTTTACTCATCCAATGTATTCAATACCAATCCTTCAGAACTAGTCACTTATTTTATTTTATTCTGTTGTAGAATCCCATGCTAAGCGGATAAATTGCACTCTCCAATTACGTATTTTTTGCAGAAAATGTATTCTCTAATTTGCGTTATATAGTAGCAACACCTAGGAGATCTAATAGTGGGTAAGAAACTACATGCATAGTGCTAAGTCCACTAAAAATAGTGGGACAAGGGTAAAGCGTGCATAAATAATGGTAAAGCTTAAACAGTGCTTAATCAGCAGCATTGATTGGGATACAAGGTGCCTGCTGTGCAGAGGCTGCAGGCTAGCCAGATCACCCAAAGATCAGTGCCCACCAGAGAGAATACTGAGTATGTGCAGCATGCATGTTCAGTTCTGGATTTCTTTGAAAGTCAGCCAGGTTTGAGGAAAACTGATGAAAGGGTAGAATGAAAAACAGGGAGACAGTCCTTCATCCTTGCTCTGTTGCATTTCTGAAAGTTGCGTGTGTTGCGTGACTCGCAATGCAGTGTCCACGGACACAAGCAGCAAGTACCATCTGGCGAATAAGCAGTCATAAAGGGTCATATGGTGCCTGTGTGGAATGACCAACCACTCCCATATTTCTATATGCATGTGTATACTGAAAGGACATTATGTATGCTGTTTATTTCTGCTAAAAAGAGACAACAGAAATAGCA
The DNA here is from genome assembly GCA_024372805.1 of Oostethus manadensis. Classification (NCBI taxonomy): domain Eukaryota; kingdom Metazoa; phylum Chordata; class Actinopteri; order Syngnathiformes; family Syngnathidae; genus Oostethus; species Oostethus manadensis. The sequence continues at coordinate 1,217,427 of QODF01000137.1, read as the reverse complement.
TGTTGGAAAACTTCAGTGGAGCTCTGGCTATTTTCAATGCTGACAGAATATGCAGCAGATTCCCAGGTGAGGTGGGCGCGTGCAAGGGTGCCACCGGGAATTCCGCGCCCACAGGGTCCAAAACTTTATTTTTTTAATAATTACTTATTTTGAGGTTCCCCTGTCTGTCAGGTGCCCTTGGAAATGTCCTGACTTTCCCCAGCAGGCAGCATACCTAGGCGTATGTACATATGATTATTGCCTAAATGTTATAGAAACAATTGAATCTACAGCTGATAATTTATCCTGTGGATTATGCAAGGGATGATCTAACATCAATTAATCAACGCATATCCACAGGCTGAATGGCAATTTATCAAAAATGTTTTAAGATGAAGTGGGGTATATTTATTTATTGTGTGCCATAACAACTTTACAGTTTTATATGTTAGAGTTAGCCTGTCAACTCGGCATTGCGTAGGAGAATTCAGATCGGCATTGTCTGATATACTGTGGTTTGTAACGGTTTACTCAGCATGTGAGACTGTAATGCAGTTGCATTAAAGAATAGGACAAGAGATCCCTTATCTGTCATTGGCTTTCAGCTTTTTCATCATTAAATAAGTTTGGCTGTGATAACTGTCGCACTTTGCTTTTTTCTCTAGCATATGCCATCTGTTTTTATCAAGAATGGGTAATGTAGGAGAGACCTTCTGCTGCATATTGATTTTGTGTCCAGTTGCAAAGTTTAACCCTTTTAGCATGATGGTGTACCTTGCAAGTTCGGTAGAGGTGGGGGGACTACAGGCATGGATAAAATTGCCAATGCAAAAAAAAATAAAAAAATGACTATGCAGTTTAATAAACCTGTTAAAAGAAAGAAACCCAATAACATTGACAAAAGTAAAAAAAAAAATAAAAAATTAATAAAGAAATAAACAAAAACAAGAAGGCCTTCACACTGTTATGGTACCATGGCATATTTATTTTAAAAAACTAATGGATAAAACTGGCCCAGACAAAACAGATGGCACCTGCATCCAAATATTTTGTGACATTTCTGTAACTCTAACTCTTCTGCATCCAATGGGTATTTTTGCCCGTTTCTCGCAACCAAACGGCTCCAGCTGTTTCAAACTTGAGGGAGCCTTCTCCAGATGGCATGTTTCAGCTCCTCCCACAGTGTTCATTAGGATTGAAGACCCCCTGACCAAGCTTTTTGGTGATGAGCACATTACGTGAGATTGCACAGATTCAAACCACCCTCTACCGGATGCTGTAAAGCAACCAAAGAACATACCACTGTAACTAAGCCTCCTCCATGATTAACAGTCAGTAATGTTCTTTTTTTTGTAGGCATAATTTTTGCATTAGTAAACATCGAGCTAATGTATTGTATGTTAGGCTATCACAGTGGTTTCCAAACTTTTTTTACCGCGCCCCCCCTGTTGGAGTTCAAATTATATTCAGTCAAGGGCAAAAATGGCCCCCTGACTGCGTTTTGGACACCCCGTATTTAACACTACTAAAAATTTCTTCCACATCTGAATATGCTACCCTTTATACCCATTAACAATGGAAATGCAAAATGTTGAGGCAAACTTTACTGCTTGCAGTGTAATTTCCTATTTTAGGTTGCCCAATGTGATACCAATTTGCATGAACAATGCACTAACTGGCATCAATTGAACTTCCTACGGAAAACAGTCGGCAGCAGCACATCCATGATGCAAGTATCCTGTTCCACCACATAACAGCCGTGTTGTGTTTGGTGTTCATTATTCTGTCAGGAAAAATATCTATTTTCAACCTGAACCATCTTTTTTTTTAGTCAGTTCTTTTTTGTGTGGTTCATTATTGAGTTGGGGAGAATGCAGTTGTGGTACATGGATGTGATTCCAGACAAATTCTTGGATGGATTGTTTGTGATCAGAAAGCGATCTGACCATGACCCACTCAGCATTGTGTGTGTATATGTATTTGTTTTAATACAATTAACAAGTGGGGAAACCAAATCTACAAGCATCCTTAATAATGCTCAAACAATGATAAATATCCAATAATTTCACTGCCACCATCTTGAACTGCTGAAGGATGCACATTTTGTTAATGTTAAATCCTGATGCAACATAAGAGTTTAGATTCACAAGATCAAGCAGTGTTATCATAACTGTCTAAACAATTTACTTAATATAGTTAAGATAGTTTATGAATACAGATGATGAAATAATCTCATAAAAGCCCCGACTGAGAAATTAAGGTGTTACAAACACATACAAATACATATTTTGTAGTTCGTGATCCTATTATTGCAAATGATGCTGTGTTTATTTATTGCATTAGGTTAGTTAACATTTGATTATTTCTTTAACAGTAAATGTTGTATAATGAGACAGTTGAGAAGAAACAAAATTTAAAAGACCAGACCCAAAAGTCCCTTAATGCGAGACAGAGGAGCAATAAATCGGGAAACAACGAGAGGAAAAAAAATCTCACACTGCATTACCTCACTGGGTTAATGAACGCGGGATCATTTGTATGTATTCCTTTCCTTCCTCACAACTGATGAGATTGTAGATACACAGGCTTTTGAGTGTAATACCTTGTAAAGCTTGCACGCATTTTCTTCTTACAATCCACACGGAAATCTCAAAATTGACTAGCGAGTGTTGGTTATGTACTCTGTTATTTTTTAAACCTGGCCTTCCAGCTTCTCACTTGCATCACAATATTTAATGACTATTTGCAGAATGGATAGTTTACGTCAGTGCGACCAGGGGGCCATTTGCGGCGTGTGGCTGTTTTTTAATCGGCTTGCGACATAAAAAAACAAGAAAACAGGGGAAAAACAAAAGCAAAAATCGAAAAAGTCAGAAGTAATTTTTTAAGCATAAAAGCATAAAGTCCAAATATTAAGAGATTTTTTAAAAATGTTGTAATTTTACAAGAATAACGTCATAATCAGGGGTAAAATCATGAAATTGATGAGAAAATCTATTTAAAAAAATTAAAAAGTAATATTATTTAAACTAAACCGCTTGTCCTCACTAGGGTATGTTGGACAACATACCCTACATACCCAACATTCAAGCTGATGTTGGGCAAGAGATGGGGTACACCCAGGACTGGTCATTAGCCAATCGCAGGGCACGATTTAAAAAAATATTTACACCGTATAATGTTTTTGAAAATCATAAATAGACAACAAATACCATAAAAAATAAGGATAAAAGAGCAAAGACTAAAGGTCATACAAATAATACATTATACCTATATCGCAACACTGAGATACAATAAAAAAAATGTGGCTGTTGGTGGAAAAAGTTGGAATGATGTGGATAAATTAGGGATAAATGGGCTTAGTGTTTCTCCTGAAATTGAACTGCTCCAGTGTGACCTCCAGCTAACCTCATCTTGACCATGGTGCTTGTATTTTTTTGTCATGGCAACTTGATTTAGCGCCTAGTGGGGTGGCCGTTGGAAAACTGACCTAATATCCTTTTACCTGTAAATCTGTCCTTGTCTTATGACTTTTTACAGCAAAGGTGTCCAATAAACAGGTTTAATATTGAGACAATTTCCATTTCCGGTGATGCATAGAATGCATTGTGCTTCTCTAACATAGATGTAGCATGACGCTGTGTCTACTGTACAAATAATTTTAGGAGAGCAGACGCATTACCTGTAAGTAACGGCCAGAGACCATATATTAGCACATAGATGAATGCAGCCATTGTGCAGATAAATGACAGAGTGCTGCACATTGCTAGAAGGGGCACCACAAAACGGGAATTATTTTTGTGACATTATTCTTCAGCACTGGTGTCTTTGTCATGTTCGCACACCTCACCAAATGCTCAGGATTTTATTCCCTGAGGGAGAACAGATGTTTTAGACTGCTTTGTCATTTTTATTCAGTAAAGCCAAAATAAAGCAACCCTGTCAGTCCGTACATAGGAGAGTAAAGTGGAAGTCACAATACAAATAAGGTGCATTATATTTGTTCCTTTGTCAGAAAAACAATCCGGATATTTTATTTCTTTCACTCAAAAAGCAACTCTGCTGACAAGTACTGTAGTTTGTGTGGGGAATGCGTTATGCGGGCAGCACATCGGAAATGTGGTGAACCTGTCTACCCCAGATCCAGGAGGCTCTGATATCACAATATCATTAATTTCATTCATTATTATTAAGTTAAGCAAAGAAAGTTTATGCATTATGGTTGCTGGAATTTATTGCATATGGAAATATGTTAATTCCTTGCCTATAATCTATATTTTGCCAATATTTGTACATAGTTCAGGCTGTGTTGTTTTTTTAAATCATCAATGAATAATGAAGCGTTTGCATCCTTATAAATGCATTACTTAACGCATGACATCAAACAAATTGGTTATCAGGAGGATTTCTAACATTATCCGTAATGTGCTGTACAATATACAGTACCTCAAGGGGGTTACCGGTGAATGGCGAAAAATTGCAAGTAACTGATATGCCCCCAAAATGTATTAATTATAATTATTAAAGGTTCTGTCCCTCTTTGGCTAGACTTTTTTTTCCCAAACAAAAAATATAATAACTACCAATTGTGGTAGAACAGACTCAACAAATAAATGCCTGTATTTGTCAGAATAGGCTATATATTTAATGATTGTTATTAGTAGCAAAACTTTGCTAAATTACTTTTGTTAGATGATAATAAATATATCTCATATCTGTGTGTTACAATGGGTGTGGCTTGCAGCGGCGGCACAGGAAGTTGACAGAATATAGAGTTTTTGAGGGTTCCCACTCCTACTGGAGTACCTAACCAAGGAAGACAGTACCTTTTACTTGAGTTGGCCTCACTACAAGTACCATTGTATCTACTGTACACCACATGTTCGTCTTCAACAGTGTAAATAATTATACAATTTTTTTACGTTTCATACTTTTCTGACTTTATTCCACATGAAAATGCATTTGCCAGCTACTTTTTTTAGCAGTCAATGCCTATAGTAAGCAACTGCAGTTCTCCTTGGTTCATCTCCAGCCCTTACTAAAGTGAGTGCTTTGATATGCAATAGATGTATTTACTCATGCATGCCACCTCTGTCCAATGAAAACCATTTACTGTATTACCGTTTTTAACTTTTTTTGGTGATATCTGATATGCCAATATTGTCCAACTCTCAATTTCCGATTCCATTATCAATCACATATCCTCTGTCGTGAAATGTACACTTATCTGTTGTGAAGCTAATTTATACAGCACCAGAAATTAGCTTCTCGACGTGTGAGATATTTGGATTCCTGGGCATGTGAACATTAAAATGCCCATCAATACAGCATTTTTAAAAATCGGGTAACAGAAAACCGTTACCTTATCAGATGTGCGATAAGTAGGGATGTCCGTTAACCAATATCATCGATATCGGACATCCCTACTTTTAACATAACATATTTCATTGTTAATGTTGGTCGGTTGCAAAACAACCATGACCACTTCATTTCCAAAAGCTTTGTTTTCATCTTCCCAAAACTTACAAAATATCAGCGTTTGTGTGGACATGGGCTTAGTTTGATGCCTTTAGATGACAGCGAGGTTCCAATTTACATAAATGACAGCCAGTCAGGAAGTACACGCACTGAATGCAGCGGCAAGTAAAACGCAGTGCAGAAGAGGATGTTGAAACCAGCACATCAAGATTCAGAAGAGGAGGGGCAGGCGAGGGGTAACCCCCCGATTCAAGAGGAGGAATTCCTTTACTGCAGTAATCAGCAGTCTCATCCTCCTCCCCCTCCCGCCTCCCTACCTCCTACAACACTTGGAAGTCACGTTTTATACGCGGGTGGGGTGTATGTCTGCTGCAGGCCACGGTGTATGCAGCAGCACATGGTTGGAAAACGCAAGCGCACTCGTGACTATCACTCCAGCCGTCATCTATCTCTATCTCTCCCTTGCTGTTACTCCATTTATCCTCACATTCTGTCATGTCCTTGTTGCCTTCCTTCCAGATCATCTGTCCATCCTCCTGTTTGTACTCTGCGTGTCTCTTTCTCCCACTCTCTTAGTCGTATGACATTGATTCCAAGGTTGCTGTGCTATTGACTGCAGCTACACTTTTAAATATTTCACACAGCATCTCGGTGGCTGCGTGCTGAGGGAGCGAGGGGAGGTGGGAATGTGGGACTGGTGATGGTGTTGGGTTTGCTTCGCTTAGACGTTCTGTAACTGCTGCTGACAAACAGGCTGGTGAACAGACGGGTGGACAAACACACACGCCACCTGCAAACGCACAGATTTCTCGCCACAGATGGGCACACACACACATGCATGTCATAGTCATATTTGCGTATGTTCTTCACACCACTCTGAGTTTTTTCCGTGTAGCTTAAAGATGATGAATGAGGGCTCGTTGCAGATGAAACAATTGAACACTAATCAGCATTCTCAGTCGGGGGACACAGATTTTTGTGACAATTTGTTATCCCTGGGAAAAGCATTTTATGTTCACTGCTGGTCTTAACATGCAGTTACTACTACTACTACATTTTATACCTTTTCAGTTACTCTGATATCATTTCCATGGACTGAAACAAGTACACAAACAAAAACATGCAGATACAAACAAGTTTGCCGCAGTAGAGTAGTTGTATTTGCTACTGTCGCCCTTGGAGTAGATGCAGGTTTGATTCCCATTAACCAGCTGTTGGCAATGTCCAGTGCCTGTCCAAACCTGGATAACATGGAAGGCTGCGTCACGAAAGGCATCTGGTGTAAAAATGAATATGTTTGTCTGTATGTAATTGATGGGTGCTTTTTGATGATGTCTCTTTCTTGTGTATCTATCTGATCTGTATGCTTATATTGCAAAATAACAAAACAAATGTCATAATGAATATGGCCACAACGTAGCCAAAAATTGAACTGAACAGATCAAGTGAGAACCAAGTGTTCCTTTAGAGATGGTGTGTTGATTGGCCATCATACATGCAGATACACATCCACGATTTAATGATTACATGATTTGCAGCTCTGTGCCTTTCTTAATGTAGGGATTGCAGTAGTCCCACATCTGGGCACCTGCAGTTCCTGATGGGTGTGTGTGTGTGTGTGTGTGTGTGTATAGAAGAACAATGTCTATGTATATATTTATATGTATTTTATATGAATTCTGTGGTATTACTAAAGATGTGGACGTACTACTACCAGCATTGCAACAATCACACACACAAAACCAAATCTCACAATACTAGTCCTGTAAGGGGAATTAATTTGGCAAACTTCAATGAGAATGTTACACAAACTAGTCAGTTTGCCACATCAACAATAACCTGGAGAAGAAAGAAGAAATCAAGAAAGCTAATATTGAAAGGGGTAAAGGTGTTAATGATACAGAGATCAAAAGTGATGTTAAATGTTCATTTTTCCATTTTATTAATCCTTTCTAATTATTTTGCATTGTTTTGTGCATGTAAAACTATAATTATTCTCTGCAAAATGCATTTTTGTTAATATTTTAGGTGTCTGGGATGGATTAATTGGTTTTACATTATTTATGTTATTTACTATGGGAATAATTGCTTTAATGTTTCTAAGTTTCAAAATCGAGCTACCACTGTATATATTTACAATACAGTGTATGTGTCACCAAATTATCTACTGCAGTGTTTTTCAACCACTGTGCCGTGGCACACTACTGTGCCGGGGCGTAGTGTCTGGTGTGCTGGGGGAAATCATCCACTTTCACCTAATTGGTGTATAAATATGTTTGTGTGCTGTCCAATGATCGGCAGAGTAATCATGTGCTAAATAGCAGTAGGTGGCAACAGTTTATATTGACTTTATATTGTTTCTATAGGCTACAAAGATTCATGTTTACATTTTCTGTTGGTGGTGTGCCTTTGGGATTTTTGGAATGAAAAAAGTGTGCCTTGTCTCAAAAAACGTTGAAAAACACTGAGTTACTGTATTTGCTTTGGAATGCTTTAGAAAACATCTAAAAGCTGCCAGTGAAGATTGGAACCTTGCATTCTTATTGCTGTTTGGTTCTGGCAGGAGGCGCGGTACACCCTGGACTGGTAGCCAGTCAATCGCAGGGCAAACATACAACCATTCACACGCTAATGGACAATTTAGAGTCGTCAATTAACCTAACATGCATGTTTTTGGAATGTGGGAGGAAACCGGAGTACCCGGAGAAAACTCCCACACACACGGGGAGAACATGCAAACTNAGAGAATGTTTTCTAGGGTTAGTTGACAAAAGTTTCATTTATTAATTATTCATTCATTCATTTTCTTGACCGCTTGTCCTCATTAGGGTCGCGGGTATGCGACCTATCCCAGCCTATCCCAGCTGACTTACACCGGGAACTGGTCACCAGTCAATCGCAGGGCACATATAGACAGACAAACATTCACACTCACGTTCATACCTATGGACAATTTAGAGTCGCCAATTAACCTAACATGCATGTTTTTGGAATGTGGAAGGAAACCGGAGTACCCGGAGAAAACCCAAGCACACACGGGGAGAACATGCAAACTCCACACAGAGATGCACAATGGAGATTCGAACCCTGAACCTGCTGACTGTGAGGCCAACGTGCTACATTGTCATATTGTTGGAACATACTGTTAAATTTGTGTATAATTTGCTACTAAATCTTACAGAATACGTTATTTGGACAGTCATACTAGTATTAAAATTAGTCATGTATCTGAATTGTGGACTGGATAGTTTAAATGTATCTATTTTGATTTCTACAGATAGTGTTTTAAAAATAACTTTAGGTCAGGCTTTGAAAGTGAGGCGCGAGATGAAGCAAAAGAAACAATGGAAAAAAGTAGGACATCTTTCACCCCTCATCACAGGTAAGAGAAACTGATAAGGTAACTAATGTGGGTTTTAATAACAACATGGATCTCCCTTCGGAATCCAAATGTGAGGTTTTTTTGTGCTGCAGGACATTTACCTTGTGTGCTTTTGTCACAAGTCAAAGTTTTGAAAATGCGTTTTGATTCATCAGACTGACTTGAAGCCTAAAATGTATATAAAGCTCTGGGGGAAGTCTTTTTCTTGATTGCCAAAAGCAGCTCCAGAAATTTGCTCACGGAAGCCCTTTGGAAAATGTATTTAAATCGTCCCTTGTTACATTGAGGTTCGAACATTGCTGACTGACTCTGTAGCAATAAAAAAAAAGAATAAATAAACAATGCTGGTTTGTGTATGTACTATTTTATATAGTATAGTTGTAATAGGCATCACTAGTAATGTTACATAAATGAGACATGACGTATTACTTTCCTTTCATACTGCATGGAGTCATGTCGATGACGATGATGGACTGAAAAAAATATCCTTCCATTCTGTGTGGAAGTGGTAAGTTTTTGGCTTCTGACTTTATCCCTCCCCACTCAGTTTTAAATACTTTTGTAAGTTTAGAATAAATACATTGGAGAGGCTAACTGGTTAGCTCGGTAGCTTGCTCTGCTAGCGGTGGGCGTCTCTTATGTCCCTCTTGTAAAACTGTAGCATGTGCAATGTGGTGTAAACAAGAAATAATAGTGTAAGGGTGACTATAAGGGTGTTAGTTTGTGTCTACAGGGCACTAATCATGTTAAAAATCTGTTTTGGCTGTTTGGAAGTTCTATCCCCAATTGACTGTAGAAAACGAGGGACGACTGTACATCCAATTGGCCTCACAACCGCAGACCACACCAGGCCAGGACCTCCACATCCAGCAATTTCACCCCCAAGATTGTATAAAACCAGTCACCTGGGTAATTACTGCAATGATTGGTTTGCATAACCAATTAATATTTGCACAAACTGTCAGAAACCATCTCATTCAAGCTTGTCTGCATGCTCATCGTCCTCATCGGTGTTTCGACGTGAATGCAGGTTGTTGTAACCAACTTGAGTGGGCAAATGCTCTCATTCGATGCCGTCTGGCAGTTTGGAATGGTTGCTGATGTCATCGTTGTGGATTGAGTAGCCCAGGGTTAGGGTTGGGTATTGTTTACATACAGCCTCATCTCACACCGGTGCCGAATCAGTGTTTTGGTTCATTACCCATTGTTTTATCTTCTATTATAATGTTGCCATTCATCCACGACCATGACTTCATGGTTGAAGCATATTTTATGATGCCTTGGATTGGCTTATATGGCAATGTGTTCTAGTTACTGACAATATCCAGCAGCTTTGCACAGCAATTTAAGTGGAGTGGACCAACATTTGACAGGCCACAATCACCAACTTGATCAACACTATGCAAAGGAGAGATGTTGCACCGTGAGAGCCAAATGATGGTCACATCAGATCCAGACTAGTTTTAATACAGTATTTTTATAGTGAGAATACACTTAAATGAAGGCTCTTTTTAAAAAATCTTTATTTTCTATATCTGTATGAATGCGAGTGTGAATGGTTGTTTGTCTTTGTTTGTCTATATGTGCCCCGCGATTGACTGGCGACCAGTCCAGGGTGTACCCCGCCTCCCGCCCAAAGTCAGCTGGGATAGGCTCCAGCATACCCGCGACCCTAATGAGGATAAGCGGTATAGAAAATGAATGAATGTATTTCTATGTTCATATGGTCTTGTTTGTCATCATTTTTTGTGTGTGTTTCATGTTGCACCACTGCGCCAAAGAAAACTCCTAGTTTTCACTGACAATGCCATTAAAACTATTCTGATTCTGAGTCTGATAATCACAGCGTCCCTTCGCCTCACAATTGCTGCATTGCTACATGTCACACTCAACTAATGTGATGGCTGGATATTCTTGGATATCAGTTGACTCATCAAAACATTTGCCCTTGTAACATTGTTGGAGGTTGCTGGGTATCCAAACTTAGAAGTGTATTTAATATAATCAGTTAGCATTTGTTATTTTTACTCATCCAATGTATTCAATACCAATCCTTCAGAACTAGTCACTTATTTTATTTTATTCTGTTGTAGAATCCCATGCTAAGCGGAAAAATTGCACTCTCCAATTACGTATTTTTTGCAGAAAATGTATTCTCTAATTTGCGTTATATAGTAGCAACACCTAGGAGATCTAATAGTGGGTAAGAAACTACATGCATAGTGCTAAGTCCACTAAAAATAGTGGGACAAGGGTAAAGCGTGCATAAATAATGGTAAAGCTTAAACAGTGCTTAATCAGCAGCATTGATTGGGATACAAGGTGCCTGCTGTGCAGAGGCTGCAGGCTAGCCAGATCACCCAAAGATCAGTGCCCACCAGAGAGAATACTGAGTATGTGCAGCATGCATGTTCAGTTCTGGATTTCTTTGAAAGTCAGCCAGGTTTGAGGAAAACTGATGAAAGGGTAGAATGAAAAACAGGGAGACAGTCCTTCATCCTTGCTCTGTTGCATTTCTGAAAGTTGCGTGTGTTGCGTGACTCGCAATGCAGTGTCCACGGACACAAGCAGCAAGTACCATCTGGCGAATAAGCAGTCATAAAGGGTCATATGGTGCCTGTGTGGAATGACCAACCACTCCCATATTTCTATATGCATGTGTATACTGAAAGGACATTATGTATGCTGTTTATTTCTGCTAAAAACAGACAACAGAAATAGCATGTTGGAAAACTTCAGTGGAGCTCTGGCTATTTTCAATGCTGACAGAATATGCAGCAGATTCCCAGGTGAGGTGGGCGCGTGCAAGGGTGCCACCGGGAATTCCGCGCCCACAGGGTCCAAAACTTTATTTTTTTAATAATTACTTATTTTGAGGTTCCCCTGTCTGTCAGGTGCCCTTGGAAATGTCCTAACTTTCCCCACCAGGCAGCATACCTAGGCGTATGTACATATGATTATTGCCTAAATGTTATAGAAACAATTGAATCTACAGCTGGTAATTTATCCTGTGGATTATGCAAGGGATGATCTAACATCAATTAATCAACGCATATCCACAGGCTGAATGGCAATTTATCAAAAATGTTTTAAGATGAAGTGGGGTATATTTATTTATTGTGTGCCATAACAACTTTACAGTTTTATATGTTAGAGTTAGCCTGTCAACTCGGCATTGCGTAGGAGAATTCAGATCGGCATTGTCTGATATACTGTGGTTTGTAACGGTTTACTCAGCATGTGAGACTGTAATGCAGTTGCATTAAAGAATAGGACAAGAGATCCCTTATCTGTCATTGGCTTTCAGCTTTTTCATCATTAAATAAGTTTGGCTGTGATAACTGTCGCACTTTGCTTTTTTCTCTAGCATATGCCATCTGTTTTTATCAAGAATGGGTAATGTAGGAGAGACCTTCTGCTGCATATTGATTTTGTGTCCAGTTGCAAAGTTTAACCCTTTTAGCATGATGGTGTACCTTGCAAGTTCGGTAGAGGTGGGGGGACTACAGGCATGGATAAAATTGCCAATGCAAAAAAAAATAAAAAAATGACTATGCAGTTTAATAAACCTGTTAAAAGAAAGAAACCCAATAACATTGACAAAAGTAAAAAAAAAAATAAAAAATTAATAAAGAAATAAACAAAAACAAGAAGGCCTTCACACTGTTATGGTACCATGGCATATTTATTTTAAAAAACTAATGGATAAAACTGGCCCAGACAAAACAGATGGCACCTGCATCCAAATATTTTGTGACATTTCTGTAACTCTAACTCTTCTGCATCCAATGGGTATTTTTGCCCGTTTCTCGCAACCAAACGGCTCCAGCTGTTTCAAACTTGAGGGAGCCTTCTCCAGATGGCATGTTTCAGCTCCTCCCACAGTGTTCATTAGGATTGAAGACCCCCTGACCAAGCTTTTTGGTGATGAGCACATTACGTGAGATTGCACAGATTCAAACCACCCTCTACCGGATGCTGTAAAGCAACCAAAGAACATACCACTGTAACTAAGCCTCCTCCATGATTAACAGTCAGTAATGTTCTTTTTTTTGTAGGCATAATTTTTGCATTAGTAAACATCGAGCTAATGTATTGTATGTTAGGCTATCACAGTGGTTTCCAAACTTTTTTTACCGCGCCCCCCCTGTTGGAGTTCAAATTATATTCAGTCAAGGGCAAAAATGGCCCCCTGACTGCGTTTTGGACACCCCGTATTTAACACTACTAAAAATTTCTTCCACATCTGAATATGCTACCCTTTATACCCATTAACAATGCAAATGCAAAATGTTGAGGCAAACTTTACTGCTTGCAGTGTAATTTCCTATTTTAGGTTGCCCAATGTGATACCAATTTGCATGAACAATGCACTAACTGGCATCAATTGAACTTCCTACGGAAAACAGTCGGCAGCAGCACATCCATGATGCAAGTATCCTGTTCCACCACATAACAGCCGTGTTGTGTTTGGTGTTCATTATTCTGTCAGGAAAAATATCTATTTTCAACCTGAACCATCTTTTTTTTTAGTCAGTTCTTTTTTGTGTGGTTCATTATTGAGTTGGGGAGAATGCAGTTGTGGTACATGGATGTGATTCCAGACAAATTCTTGGATGGATTGTTTGTGATCAGAAAGCGATCTGACCATGACCCACTCAGCATTGTGTGTGTATATGTATTTGTTTTAATACAATTAACAAGTGGGGAAACCAAATCTACAAGCATCCTTAATAATGCTCAAACAATGATAAATATCCAATAATTTCACTGCCACCATCTTGAACTGCTGAAGGATGCACATTTTGTTAATGTTAAATCCTGATGCAACATAAGAGTTTAGATTCACAAGATCAAGCAGTGTTATCATAACTGTCTAAACAATTTACTTAATATAGTTAAGATAGTTTATGAATACAGATGATGAAATAATCTCATAAAAGCCCCGACTGAAAAATTAAGGTGTTACAAACACATACAAATACATATTTTGTAGTTCGTGATCCTATTATTGCAAATGATGCTGTGTTTATTTATTGCATTAGGTTAGTTAACATTTGATTATTTCTTTAACAGTAAATGTTGTATAATGAGACAGTTGAGAAGAAACAAAATTTAAAAGACCAGACCCAAAAGTCCCTTAATGCGAGACAGAGGAGCAATAAATCGGGAAACAACGAGAGGAAAAAAAATCTCACACTGCATTACCTCACTGGGTTAATGAACGCGGGATCATTTGTATGTATTCCTTTCCTTCCTCACAACTGATGAGATTGTAGATACACAGGCTTTTGAGTGTAATACCTTGTAAAGCTTGCACGCATTTTCTTCTTACAATCCACACGGAAATCTCAAAATTGACTAGCGAGTGTTGGTTATGTACTCTGTTATTTTTTAAACCTGGCCTTCCAGCTTCTCACTTGCATCACAATATTTAATGACTATTTGCAGAATGGATAGTTTACGTCAGTGCGACCAGGGGGCCATTTGCGGCGTGTGGCTGTTTTTTAATCGGCTTGCGACATAAAAAAACAAGAAAACAGGGGAAAAACAAAAGCAAAAATCGAAAAAGTCAGAAGTAATTTTTTAAGCATAAAAGCATAAAGTCCAAATATTAAGAGATTTTTTAAAAATGTTGTAATTTTACAAGAATAACGTCATAATCAGGGGTAAAATCATGAAATTGATGAGAAAATCTATTTAAAAAAATTAAAAAGTAATATTATTTAAACTAAACCGCTTGTCCTCACTAGGGTATGTTGGACAACATACCCTACATACCCAACATTCAAGCTGATGTTGGGCAAGAGATGGGGTACACCCAGGACTGGTCATTAGCCAATCGCAGGGCACGATTTAAAAAAATATTTACACCGTATAATGTTTTTGAAAATCATAAATAGACAACAAATACCATAAAAAATAAGGATAAAAGAGCAAAGACTAAAGGTCATACAAATAATACATTATACCTATATCGCAACACTGAGATACAATAAAAAAAATGTGGCTGTTGGTGGAAAAAGTTGGAATGATGTGGATAAATTAGGGATAAATGGGCTTAGTGTTTCTCCTGAAATTGAACTGCTCCAGTGTGACCTCCAGCTAACCTCATCTTGACCATGGTGCTTGTATTTTTTTGTCATGGCAACTTGATTTAGCGCCTAGTGGGGTGGCCGTTGGAAAACTGACCTAATATCCTTTTACCTGTAAATCTGTCCTTGTCTTATGACTTTTTACAGCAAAGGTGTCCAATAAACAGGTTTAATATTGAGACAATTTCCATTTCCGGTGATGCATAGAATGCATTGTGCTTCTCTAACATAGATGTAGCATGACGCTGTGTCTACTGTACAAATAATTTTAGGAGAGCAGACGCATTACCTGTAAGTAACGGCCAGAGACCATATATTAGCACATAGATGAATGCAGCCATTGTGCAGATAAATGACAGAGTGCTGCACATTGCTAGAAGGGGCACCACAAAACGGGAATTATTTTTGTGACATTATTCTTCAGCACTGGTGTCTTTGTCATGTTCGCACACCTCACCAAATGCTCAGGATTTTATTCCCTGAGGGAGAACAGATGTTTTAGACTGCTTTGTCATTTTTATTCAGTAAAGCCAAAATAAAGCAACCCTGTCAGTCCGTACATAGGAGAGTAAAGTGGAAGTCACAATACAAATAAGGTGCATTATATTTGTTCCTTTGTCAGAAAAACAATCCGGATATTTTATTTCTTTCACTCAAAAAGCAACTCTGCTGACAAGTACTGTAGTTTGTGTGGGGAATGCGTTATGCGGGCAGCACATCGGAAATGTGGTGAACCTGTCTACCCCAGATCCAGGAGGCTCTGATATCACAATATCATTAATTTCATTCATTATTATTAAGTTAAGCAAAGAAAGTTTATGCATTATGGTTGCTGGAATTTATTGCATATGGAAATATGTTAATTCCTTGCCTATAATCTATATTTTGCCAATATTTGTACATAGTTCAGGCTGTGTTGTTTTTTTAAATCATCAATGAATAATGAAGCGTTTGCATCCTTATAAATGCATTACTTAACGCATGACATCAAACAAATTGGTTATCAGGAGGATTTCTAACATTATCCGTAATGTGCTGTACAATATACAGTACCTCAAGGGGGTTACCGGTGAATGGCGAAAAATTGCAAGTAACTGATATGCCCCCAAAATGTATTAATTATAATTATTAAAGGTTCTGTCCCTCTTTGGCTAGACTTTTTTTTCCCAAACAAAAAATATAATAACTACCAATTGTGGTAGAACAGACTCAACAAATAAATGCCTGTATTTGTCAGAATAGGCTATATATTTAATGATTGTTATTAGTAGCAAAACTTTGCTAAATTACTTTTGTTAGATGATAATAAATATATCTCATATCTGTGTGTTACAATGGGTGTGGCTTGCAGCGGCGGCACAGGAAGTTGACAGAATATAGAGTTTTTGAGGGTTCCCACTCCTACTGGAGTACCTAACCATGGAAGACAGTACCTTTTACTTGAGTTGGCCTCACTACAAGTACCATTGTATCTACTGTACACCACATGTTCGTCTTCAACAGTGTAAATAATTATAAAAAATTTTTACGTTTCATACTTTTCTGACTTTATTCCACATGAAAATGCATTTGCCAGCTACTTTTTTTAGCAGTCAATGCCTATAGTAAGCAACTGCAGTTCTCCTTGGTTCATCTCCAGCCCTTACTAAAGTGAGTGCTTTGATATGCAATAGATGTATTTACTCATGCATGCCACCTCTGTCCAATGAAAACCATTTACTGTATTACCGTTTTTAACTTTTTTTGGTGATATCTGATATGCCAATATTGTCCAACTCTCAATTTCCGATTCCATTATCAATCACATATCCTCTGTCGTGAAATGTACACTTATCTGTTGTGAAGCTAATTTATACAGCACCAGAAATTAGCTTCTCGACGTGTGAGATATTTGGATTCCTGGGCATGTGAACATTAAAATGCCCATCAATACAGCATTTTTAAAAATCGGGTAACAGAAAACCGTTACCTTATCAGATGTGCGATAAGTAGGGATGTCCGTTAACCAATATCATCTATATCTGACATCCCTACTTTTAACATAACATATTTCATTGTTAATGTTGGTCGGTTGCAAAACAACCATGACCACTTCATTTCCAAAAGCTTTGTTTTCATCTTCCCAAAACTTACAAAATATCAGCGTTTGTGTGGACATGGGCTTAGTTTGATGCCTTTAGATGACAGCGAGGTTCCAATTTACATAAATGACAGCCAGTCAGGAAGTACACGCACTGAATGCAGCGGCAAGTAAAACGCAGTGCAGAAGAGGATGTTGAAACCAGCACATCAAGATTCAGAAGAGGAGGGGCAGGCGAGGGGTAACCCCCCGATTCAAGAGGAGGAATTCCTTTACTGCAGTAATCAGCAGTCTCATCCTCCTCCCCCTCCCGCCTCCCTACCTCCTACAACACTTGGAAGTCACGTTTTATACGCGGGTGGGGTGTATGTCTGCTGCAGGCCACGGTGTATGCAGCAGCACATGGTTGGAAAACGCAAGCGCACTCGTGACTATCACTCCAGCCGTCATCTATCTCTATCTCTCCCTTGCTGTTACTCCATTTATCCTCACATTCTGTCATGTCCTTGTTGCCTTCCTTCCAGATCATCTGTCCATCCTCCTGTTTGTACTCTGCGTGTCTCTTTCTCCCACTCTCTTAGTCGTATGACATTGATTCCAAGGTTGCTGTGCTATTGACTGCAGCTACACTTTTAAATATTTCACACAGCATCTCGGTGGCTGCGTGCTGAGGGAGCGAGGGGAGGTGGGAATGTGGGACTGGTGATGGTGTTGGGTTTGCTTCGCTTAGACGTTCTGTAACTGCTGCTGACAAACAGGCTGGTGAACAGACGGGTGGACAAACACACACGCCACCTGCAAACGCACAGATTTCTCGCCACAGATGGGCACACACACACATGCATGTCATAGTCATATTTGCGTATGTTCTTCACACCACTCTGAGTTTTTTCCGTGTAGCTTAAAGATGATGAATGAGGGCTCGTTGCAGATGAAACAATTGAACACTAATCAGCATTCTCAGTCGGGGGACACAGATTTTTGTGACAATTTGTTATCCCTGGGAAAAGCATTTTATGTTCACTGCTGGTCTTAACATGCAGTTACTACTACTACTACATTTTATACCTTTTCAGTTACTCTGATATCATTTCCATGGACTGAAACAAGTACACAAACAAAAACATGCAGATACAAACAAGTTTGCCGCAGTAGAGTAGTTGTATTTGCTACTGTCGCCCTTGGAGTAGATGCAGGTTTGATTCCCATTAACCAGCTGTTGGCAATGTCCAGTGCCTGTCCAAACCTGGATAACATGGAAGGCTGCTTCACGAAAGGCATCTGGTGTAAAAATGAATATGTTTGTCTGTATGTAATTGATGGGTGCTTTTTGATGATGTCTCTTTCTTGTGTATCTATCTGATCTGTATGCTTATATTGCAAAATAACAAAACAAATGTCATAATGAATATGGCCACAACGTAGCCAAAAATTGAACTGAACAGATCAAGTGAGAACCAAGTGTTCCTTTAGAGATGGTGTGTTGATTGGCCATCATACATGCAGATACACATCCACGATTTAATGATTACATGATTTGCAGCTCTGTGCCTTTCTTAATGTAGGGATTGCAGTAGTCCCACATCTGGGCACCTGCAGTTCCTGATGGGTGTGTGTGTGTGTGTGTGTGTGTGTATAGAAGAACAATGTCTATGTATATATTTATATGTATTTTATATGAATTCTGTGGTATTACTAAAGATGTGGACGTACTACTACCAGCATTGCAACAATCACACATCCAAAACCAAATCTCACAATACTAGTCCTGTAAGGGGAATTAATTTGGCAAATTCAATGAGAATGTTACACAAACTAGTCAGTTTGCCACATCAACAATAACCTGGAGAAGAAAGAAGAAATCAAGGAAGCTAATATTGAAAGGGGTAAAGGTGTTAATGATACAGAGATCAAAAGTGATGTTAAATGTTCATTTTTCCATTTTATTAATCCTTTCTAATTATTTTGCATTGTTTTGTGCATGTAAAACTATAATTATTCTCTGCAAAATGCATTTTTGTTAATATTTTAGGTGTCTGGGATGGATTAATTGGTTTTACATTATTTATGTTATTTACTATGGGAATAATTGCTTTAATGTTTCTAAGTTTCAAAATCGAGCTACCACTGTATATATTTACAATACAGTGTATGTGTCACCAAATTATCTACTGCAGTGTTTTTCAACCACTGTGCCGTGGCACACTACTGTGCCGGGGCGTAGTGTCTGGTGTGCTGGGGGAAATCATCCACTTTCACCTAATTGGTGTATAAATATGTTTGTGTGCTGTCCAATGATCGGCAGAGTAATCATGTGCTAAATAGCAGTAGGTGGCAACAGTTTATATTGACTTTATATTGTTTCTATAGGCTACAAAGATTCATGTTTACATTTTCTGTTGGTGGTGTGCCTTTGGGATTTTTGGAATGAAAAAAGTGTGCCTTGTCTCAAAAAACGTTGAAAAACACTGAGTTACTGTATTTGCTTTGGAATGCTTTAGAAAACATCTAAAAGCTGCCAGTGAAGATTGGAACCTTGCATTCTTATTGCTGTTTGGTTCTGGCAGGAGGCGTGGTACACCCTGGACTGGTAGCCAGTCAATCGCAGGGCAAACATACAACCATTCACACGCTAATGGACAATTTAGAGTCGTCAATTAACCTAACATGCATGTTTTTGGAATGTGGGAGGAAACCGGAGTACCCAGAGAAAACTCCCACACGCACGGGGAGAACATGCAAACTCCACACAGAGGTGCCCAATGGAGATTCAAATCCAGAACCTCCTGAACGTGAGGCCAACATGCTACCCATTCATCCACCGTGCGGCTCCAATGAACGTGTGTGAGGGGGAAAAAAAGGGAAAGTCCATTTAATGCCCTAAACGGGTAGATTGATGCTCTCGAAAAAACGTCACGAGCCGTCTGATTTAAAATGTGTGGTGCATGCGGACGCTTCTACTTTGCAGCATAAAAAAAAGTGGAAATAAAACACTGTGTATCATTTTCATCTTTGTTTCAGACACAACATCTAATTTCCTACCCTGAATTGACTAATGAATTAACCAGAACATTTTGTCACCCTGCCTGCAGGTTTGGAGGGGCTCCCCATCATGGCATAGCCAGAGAATGTTGTGTTCCCCCGCTGCTTCCGAGGGTAAATTCTCTCCTCCTTTCAATTCTTCTCTCTCAATCTGCCAATCTCAGGTGCCCTTTTTGGAGGAAACTCTTCCCCTCACATCTAATCCCGTCTGGAACAAATTGTGCTTTAAACCCACATTAGAGCCTCGTGTAGGAGCTAGCTGTCATTACAGAAAATATCTGTGGGGAACTTGTCTGTGTGAGGACTGACACCAGGGACAGGGGGACTAATGAAAAGTTGGAAGGTGAAGAGTTGCTGATTTGAACTTAGTCAACCTTAATAGCTTCAGGATTGTCAGATTGGAGATACGGTAGAGGGTAGGCGGAGGTGAAAAGAAGCTCAGTGGCGGGTGGGAAATGAAAGTCGTGTGCCTCTGTATTTGGTGGTCATCCAGAATACCTCGGCCCGACTGGTGCCGCCTGTGCAAGATGATGATGTGCTGATTCACTGCAGTGGTCCTGAGCAAGAGGAAGAGGTTGCTGTGGGTATGGCAGCAGCACTGCAGCTTGGATTACCTCCTCACGTTGAATCCATTGCCCTGCCATTAGGGCCCACTCATGATGTGAGTGGTGCTGGCAGGTTCCAGTGACAGGCCAGTAATGTTACAATCACCATCCAACCCTGAGGTGGTACTGGATGATCTTTCCATAGTTCTCATTTTGCTGCAATGAAACCTTGCTGTGAACAAATTGTGTCAGTTGTCATGCTGGCATTAATTAGAGGTCTTTAAGCGTGTCCATGGGAATACAAAACATCAATATTAAACTTAGTGAATTGACGTAACTGCTCTGAGTGGGAAAGGTCAGCAATATTGTACGGTATTGATGTTTAAGGCTTGGCAGCATATATAGAAGGCTTATTGTGATGTATACTTTTGCATGTGCACTACATGTAATAGATTGCTTCCTACAACATTTCTACATCATCTCCAGCAAGTCTTCTCATGGCCATGTGAACATTTAGAGCTCATTACTTTTACTTAGCAATGTCTACCACTACACGAATAAATTCCCCTCAAATTACTGAAAATAAGGAAGAGCAGTCTTCCTGACATTATGTCCGGTTTGGCCATGGCTGTTTTTTCCCAATACATGTTTTTGATTACCACTAAATCGGTGTTCTTTGGGCTACTTACAAGTTCTGTTCCTAGATAGTTAGATACTTTATTAGATTGCAATGTAAGTCGAGTTTTTGTGTAAGTTGGATTTTAGCCCTAAATGATAACTAAATTAACTTCTAAAACATTCACACCGTACACAGCATGTATGAAGGCCATATAATACAGTATTCATTAATGGGAATCCGTGTGTAATGACAAAACTTGGAACGCTGTAAAACCGAGGACCACCTATACTTTGTTTGATGGCCATCATATATTTTCAGATATTTACCTATTGACGGTGAAAATCGGGCATTTGCCAGCCAACTTAAGACATGTCCACACAAATGCAAATATTTAAAAACAACGCACATTTATCCATCTCCAGTGTAAAAAAATCTTCATCCAACAGTGACTTTTTAAAACTATTTCTGTTCACACGAGTGTGCATTCGCAGGCTGTCTTGCGCAATCCAAAGTTGCGGGGGTGCAGCCATGGACTTTGAAGGAACTGTCTGGCATCTTTTCCGTAGACGACACAATAACAACATGGCAATTCACATGAGAAAATACATGTAGACTGCTAGCAAAGTAGCATTACGTTTCAGTACTCTATCACACATTTTTCAGTAAAATGTATTGGATGTAAAACTGAAAATGTATTTTCTTTATTAAAACTTAGCAGGTATTTAATATCTGAGCTGTGAGTCTTTATTGTATTGGTCAAGACAGAACTCCATCAGCTGTGACGCTATCATTGCTGAAGTAATTCTGTGTGTCTGGCGAATTGTCATTGTTTAATTGCCTCCCTGAATGAAGTCACAGTATGTAGCACAAAACAGACAGAGCAAAAAAAATGCTAAAAATGCTGAAATTGTTCCCTGTTCTATTTATTTTTAACATTTTTGCTGAGGTTTTTTTCTAAAATGTTATTTTTCTCGAGGGCCAATAAAAAATGAACTTCCTGTCACAAATGGCCCACCGGGCACCCCTGCTGTAGAACAACATGTAGAGCTGCTGCAGTCCTGCCCTTTGCTGGCTCTCAAATCACATTTTATTAATATTCATCTGTCCGTTCATTCATCGTTTATCCACATCCATGAATGTGTTTTAATAATAACTTAATGAAAAATCTGGTAAATATTTTTCTGACTTTGTCCTTTTTAACAGAGGTGACAGTGGTGTATCAGAATGGGCTGCCAGTCATCTCAGTCAGTTTGCCGTCCAGACGAGAACGCTGTCAGTTCACTCTCAAGCCCCTCAGTGACTGTGTGGGAGTTTTCCTGCAACAACTCCAAGCAGAGGACAGAGGCATCGATCGGGTAGCCATTTACTCGACAGGTACACGCGCACACTCACACACATTGTGTCCATCTCCTCTAGTGGATTACGCACACACCCTTCCATTCTGTCAAGAGTATTCTGATGCTTTTAAGTGTTCCTGCAGCTGCAGCTTCACTTCAGAATATATAATGCCAATGTATGTGTTCAAGTGCGCTCGCTCCGCTCCAGTGCCTCATTATACTAGAACAATCTGCACTCACAATTACTTTTTTAGCGTGCAAGTGCTTCTGCTTTCCCCTCTTGTGATAATCGCAGTGAAACGATGGTCAAGAGAGCTGGAGGGTATATGGAGTGGTTAAACAGCAGGCATCCCATCATTCTAATTTTAAAACATTTGTGTCTTGTTTTGTGAAGATGGAGCCAGGGTTGCTTCCTCAACAGGCATAGACATCCTTTTATTGGATGATTTCAAGCTTGTCATCAACGACACCGCACATCTCGTGAGGCCACCGAGGAGAGGTGCGGACAGTCTTTGTCACGGGGTATTGCAATTTACGTTTGACATTGATTGACTTTTGCCTTTCCCTCAGAGTTGCTGCCTCATGAGGAGACAGAAAGGCTGAATGATGTTAAGTTCCTGGTGCAGCAGCTCTACACCACCTTGCGTATTGAGGAGCACCAACTCAGCAAAGAGCGTGAGCTGATTGGACGACTTGAAGACCTCAACTCTCAGCTCCGCCCACTTGAAAAGGTCAGTTGTACTATCAATACTTTGTATTAACCTGTTATGTTTTAATCTGTATAAAATTTGTAACATTTTTAATCTGGATAAAATAATGAAAGTTGAAAAATCTTTTTTTTTTTTTTTCCCAAAAAAGGGTCTTGAAAAAGAGGTGTCTGTGTTTGAGTAAAATTTTTAAAGAGTTCTTACTCTCCTTAAAGCGGATCGTCATTTGGCAAGGCTGTAAAGGGATGACTTTGTCCTTTAAAACAAGAACACCGTGAACAAAAAGGGAGTTAATGCTGATTATTTCTTCAGATTACAGTGCTCTCAAAAAGTATGTAAACAGTGAGGCTAATTCATGTTTTTGCTCTAGACTGGAAACATTTGGGTTTGACATAAAAAGATGAATATGAGACCAGAGAGCAACAGCTTTTGTTGGTAGGTAGATCTAGATTGGTTGAAGATAGCACCTTTTGTTTAAACCGACTCGTGAGCAAAAAAGAGAAACGATTCTGAGACAAAAGTTTTATGGACTGATCACTTCTTTTTTTCACCTAATCGATAAACTTTTTTGCCCCACACGCTTTTCATGTTCCTTATATCTGTAAATGCAGTCTGCACAGGAGAAACCTATCTTACCCAAACTGAAACTGAGCGTAGATATTCAGTGTTGTGTATTGATTGCATAAGTAATGCAGTAGGACACACCTGGAAAACAAAATACATGTGCCAGTCCCATGTTTCAATACTTTTACTCACATGAAAATTGGGTGGGTACAAACGAAAGGATCTTCTAAGTTGTCCCTCCAGTCCAGATGTAAATACCTGGAAATAAAAGTTGATGTTGCTTTCTGGTCTCATATTCATCTTTAGATGTCAAGTGCAAGTGTTTTCATTCTACAGAAAAATGAAGGAATTGGCCTCACTGTTATTGTTTACTAAACAAATCTTGAATGAGATCACGGCCTTTTTTGTTTTTACTTTATTTATAACTCTTTTTTTTCCTGGGAGGCACATTTGACTAGTCTTCTGTTTTAAAATGCCTTTACAAATGAGCTGATTAATGATCCTCATTGTTGTGCCCCAAAGGCTCTCGAGTGGTATTGAATGATCCCAGTAAAGCTGATAAATTTAGCCCCAAGTAGTAGCTGCTTACTTCTTAAAATTCAGTCTTTGTTTTTTTGATGAGAGGATATTGACCCCCTCACTTTACCACTTACTAAATTCTGTCCTGTGTTCCACGATGATTGACTTCCTCGTCCGGCTTGCTTCGTGTGTAGGTAAAGCAGGAACTGAGTAGGAAGGCGGAGCGGCGTACTACCTGGGTGCTGTGGGGTGGCATGGCGTACATGGCCACCCAGTTCGGCATCCTGGCCAGACTGACCTGGTGGGAGTACTCTTGGGATATCATGGAGCCCGTTACCTACTTCATCACATATGGCACAGCCATGGCCATGTATGCTTATTTTGTGCTCACACGCCAGGTAAGAAAATTGACATTCATATAAATTCAGGTAGATGGGGTCAAAGGGGGACACGGTTTGGAAATGGAAAGCTGAGGATGCCTCATTCAGAAGACGAAAGGAATCACTGAATGATTTGATGAGGAGAAAAATGGTGTAAATCATCTTTGGCCTTTGCAGTCACCCCAATTACATTCTATTTTAGATGTTCTCCACCCGCATCACCACAACATCATTTGGAAGAATGACCTACATACCTCAAATAGTTTTGGGTTCCCTCTCTAAAAACCTTTTTACTGACCAGTGACCCCCTGTTCCACCTTGCTGCACCATTAGCAAGCTGCACACTAACCGTTATAAATAGGGGAATAGAACAGCAAATAAATCTAAACGGAGACATCGTCGACACCAACATGCCTGATTGCTTTAGAAACTCACTCGCTTGTGAATTTTAAAATAATTTATCGTGTTGTGTAAGAAGGGCCAGAGCAGGCTTGGGAGGATTATTTCTCTTTTCTCCCGGACTGATCTGGACCAGGAGGCCCTTCTTTCCAACAGCCATTAGGTTGTTTAACAGAACTGTGCATGGCAAAGACGCATCGTTTTAACTTTTTTGAAGCACACTGGAACACTCTGGAAATTAAACATCATATGCCCCACTTCACGTTATTCTCACTCTGGTTGTTATTGTTTATTTCTTGTTTTTTAGGGGAGATGCCTGAATTTCTTTAAGGTTTTTTTTTTTGTAAATTCCATTCTACAAATTCTTCCGATCCAGGCTCAAAAGGGATGCATGCTGAAAAGACTTAGAAATAATAGCATTACAATGTTCTAGTTAGGGGGTCTCTGGGTATACAGTCATGCTCAAATTTGAAACGTTTTAGCTATTTGAAAGTCTGACACAGTGACAGTATTGCTTTTAATTCATCATTCCTAAACCCGTAATCTGATCTGCCTAAGTGAGCTTCACAAAGAAGGCCTGATAAAGAGTTGCTTGGAATGTTTTATATCTTTTTCTAACCTGCAGGAGTATGTGTACCCTGATGCCAGAGATCGACAGTATCTGCTCTTCCTCCACAAGGGAGTGAAAAGGACACGCTTTGACATTGAGAAGTACAACAAGCTGAAAGATGACATTGCTGAGGTACAGTTTCCTGCAGCATGTCTTTTGTCAAATAAATGTTGGATTTACAATACACACTTCTTTCCTGTCTGTCAGGTGGAATTGGATCTGAAGCGTCTTAGGGACCCACTCCAGCTTCAGCTCCCAGTACAACAGCTTAATACTGGTAAAGATTGATGGGAAGAGGAACCTCCCTCCCCTCCCCTCCCAGCGTTCCCTTTCCTATCCCTATCAGACACCACACGTCTCCCGTTCCCTGCCTTATATTCAACTTACCCACTCCCACATTTCTCTTGCATCCCCCTATTCAAGCTGGGAGTTTCCCCTCTTTCTTGTCCTCTTTGTTCCCTGGCTGAACCAACAATGCAGTGGAAAATCACAAGCGAGTTGGTGAGCTGAAAAAACACTGGGTGATGGTGAGGATGAGGATGAGGATGATGACAGACTGCCAGCAGTGAACCTGAAGGCAAACAGGAAAT
Organism: Oostethus manadensis; assembly: GCA_024372805.1. Taxonomy (NCBI): domain Eukaryota; kingdom Metazoa; phylum Chordata; class Actinopteri; order Syngnathiformes; family Syngnathidae; genus Oostethus; species Oostethus manadensis. The sequence continues at coordinate 1,191,101 of QODF01000137.1, read as the reverse complement.
ACCTTGACCCTCTGGGGAGAGCATATGCAAGGGGTATGCCATTGCTATGTGTGCGTGTGTGTGTGTGCGTGTGTGTGTTACATCTAGGCAACACCAATCTTTGCCATTTAGTGAGTTAATACACACACACACACACACTTGCTGGGAGCAGATTCTGTGGAGCGTCTATCCCACATGTTAAAGTTTACAGGCAAGTCTTGGCCCCTCCTGGCTACGGCTCAAAGAGACATCATCTTCCTGTGGCTGAACACTGCTGCCTCTACACACTTTGGCCACGCCTCCTCTCCAGGTTGACAAGCAGCTGTCCTTTCTCACGTGACCTTTTGACAGGAGTCTGCCTCGCAACCCATTCCCTCTTCCCGTGGCAGCCCGGCCTGCGCAAATATGCGAGTACTACCAACAACAACATCACTGTGTGTTCTTTTATTCCAAAAAAAATATTTTGGCACTTTTTATTTTGAAAGCCATAATATATTTGTTATGAAGTAAATATATATCTATATGTATACAATCAGATAAACCGATGGCCAGAAGCTAGTTGTTTTCCTGTGAGGGGAGGAGCCTGTTTGAAAATGTCATTGTTTTGCTAAAGGATTCATCATGTTGTCATGGACTGTATACCAAATGCATTAAGTACATAATATTATTTGAAGCAGAGTAGTACAGTATAGTATAATCCACAATAACGCAATTAAAATTTGTCTGCATCCAAAAAGGGGGAATCCCTAAAAAAATCTGTCAATGTCAATTTTGTGGCTAGACGTCCACTCTAAAATCATCATTCAAAAGTGGGATTTCTCCCCCCACTGTCATTGTATTGTACCGCCTCCCTGCTCCCTCCATGGCAAGGCAGGCTAGACTGCATGCTGTGGTTGTATTCCCTCAGTAGAAATTTGTGACTGTAGGAACGTTTTAGACATTTTCTACTCAATTGGACACTTGTATAGCTTGTCGTGTGGGGCAGTCGCATCCCCTCATTGGGTATAGGTTTTTCTCATGTGTCAATGCCTCCACAAAATATGAAGAAATGTTAGGGCCATACTGAAAAGCAGAACAAACATTGATCTGCAAAGATAACGTCATAGTTTAGTGTTTATATTATGAGGAAAAAGTTTGAATTTTACATGAATAAATTGTAATAATGGGAGATAAAAAATTCAAAATTTTCCAAGAATAATGTTGTGCTATTATGACAAATTTGGTTTGAAGGGACAAATTGGTAATATTTTGAGAAAAAGTAATACTTTTAAGAACAATCAAAACAATTTTGCACAACAAATATTATATAAAGAAATAGTCATTTTACAAGAGTGGGGTAAAATTAATGATTTACAAGAATAATGCGATAATATTACAAAAGATGGGTTCATGATGAAAAAAGTAGTAACATTTTTTAGAATAAAGTCAGACTATAAGGACAATAAAAGTAATTTTGCAGGAAAAAACACAAAGAAATAGTCATCACTTTATGATAGTAAATTATAACATTGGCCTAATGATGCATGCTGGCCACACATGAGATCTGAACGATCTGGGTTTGAATTTTCATTGGACATCTCTGTGGAGTTTGCATGTTCTCCCTGTGTGTACGTGGTTTTTCTCCGGGTACCCCAACTTCCTCCCACAATCCATAAATTTGCTTGCCAGGTTAATTGACAACTATAAATTGACTATAGGTATGAATGGGAGTGTGAATGGCTGCCTAAAGTCAGCTCGAATAGGCTCCAGGATACTCCCGTGACCCTCATGTGGTCTAAGCGGCATAGAAAATGAATGAATAAAATTATAATGTGAGGAAAAAGTCAGAATTGTCTAAATATTATATTTAAAAAAATATATATATATTAGGATTATTATAAAATATCAATTATTTTGTTAAAGTTAGTGAGAATGGAGGTAGGGTTCTAAAATTAATATTGACTTTCTTAAAACACAAATATAACAGATTAAGAAATCTTACTATATAAAGATATTGCTATAATTATAATATATGGTAGGTTTGTTGGAAAATTTGACATTAAGCTTTAATATTGCCCTTTATAAGCGTATTTTTTTTCTTCTCGATGTGTCCTCAACACTATAAAAAGGTCTAAACACATTCTGTTGTGTATGTCTGTGTGTGTGTGTGTGTGTTCACTCCTGAGGTGTGGGCGGGCATTGACATGTTCATGCCATCAGCTGATTGAATCCTACTAGCAGTTTCGTGTGTTCACCAGATTTCCTTTGCAACAGATTTGAAATGCATGAGTTTAGAGTTGTAATCAAAAGTTAACCATGCAGATCTTACAATTGGAATTGGTCTAAGCCGCTTAGTGTGTGCGTTATCTCCAAGGGATGAGGTGCCTTTTGGGGTGCTGGTGAAGGATTTAAACAGGGTTGACATGGAAGCAGGTAAAAAGTCATTGAAGGGCTCTTACTAGCTGTGAAACACCCATTAAAGAATCTTTTTAGTTTGTTAAAAAGACATACTGATCAGATTACTTTTAACTGAGGTCCTTTACTCTTATATCGGTCTGGCTTAACTTACAGTACAATGTTGATTCATCCTGGTAACACACATGCACACACAATGAATTACTTTCCTTGACCGTCCATGTTGGAGATGGTCTTTTTTTAATTTATCACAACGTCCATCATTGATTGCCTTTTTTCTTCCCTTCATGTGTTTTAAACATCTAAATACATCAACTATAGACACCTTTCATTATATACAAGAGTGTTGCATGAATGTATGTTTACATTGGAAATTATGTGTAAAAAAAAAAAGATTTATAGGAACTAAAAGGCAAGAAAAGTCAAATATAATTTACAATGGGTGATGTTACATGTTTAGAATCATGACTTCTGCCCAACTTGATCCTGACCAGCCCACTCCCTATCACACCTCAATCTCCATTCATTTTCTTCACACCGTAACCTCAGCCTCCCAATAAAAGACAGGCGTGCACCCGTAAGGTAGCTCTTAAAGAGTACCTGCTGACATCCCACTTTTGCCGTTTTCATCTCCTTTCTTTGTCCAAAGCACTCTCATTATTTTGAATGCGTGGTTTTGAAAATCTGGTGTGCACTTACAATATAATATGCTTAAAAGATTGAAGCATATTCCAGTGAAATGTACTCATTCTGACCTCTTTTTTTTTAGGTTTATGGTTTAGGTGGACATGATGCTGTAATATTGGCAAGAGTGTAAAATCCTGTATCATTTATGAAATATGTATAAAAGAGAAATGTAATTCAATTATCAATAAAATCCTTATCCAGGTTTTGGATCTTGTGGTCTGCCTGAGGTTTTTGATTTTTGTTGATGCTGTGTGACATTGATATTGATATACAGTATTAAAATCCAACTGTGATATGTGGGGAAAAATGCTACCAATAGTGTGCACTTTGCTGTAAATTTATATTCATGAAGTTACAGTAGCTCTCGATTTCAAGTGACTGCTTTCATAGAGTATTTTCAACTTCTGCTGATATTTTTAATCATCCCACTTTTTGATTAATCATGGCCTCCTTTGCTTGCTTTGAGATCTCCTAGTCAACATGCTACAAAATGTCAACCTCATACCTGATATTACTTCTATACTCTAGACTGGTATCTGCTCCACTTGAAGTGTCAAGCGATTGGACCAAACGTTAGTAGGTCAATGACATGCCAATGAAAATAAATGCCATAGTTTTATCTTTTAAAGACAATATTTTGATGAAATGTTTGCATTGTCTTATATTGTTAAGATGTAAGGTCTTTATTTAAATGCTATTGAGCCATCTCTGTGTACGTACAGTATAGTTTATGAGCTCAATGCAGCCAGCCGGGAAGAAAATCAATGTCTTATTTGCAAGAGTAGTTGCAAAAGAAAAGTGTGGAATTGTGCACCTCATTTCTCTTAACCTCTTAATTTAATTACATATGAGACATTTTTAAAAGCCCAAGTGAGCTTTGAGTGTTTGTCCAGCACCTGGTTTCTCATGGACCTTTATAATATGAATAATTTTAGGTTTGGAGACTCATAGCCTTGACTCCTCTTGACAGAATAAGATGCTCCTGAGGGGAGTGACCACATTCCTGCATACTTGTTTGTCTCACCAAATTAGCATGGCCTTTGTTCAGAGCTACCTGACACTGGGCGGTGTGGACTACATTAGCATTATACAAGACCTACTGCTCCTTTGATCTGGTAAGGCCATTTTATGGGGGGGTAACCTGTAACACAAGCCGCCATCTCCGTTGAGCCCGGAGTTGTGCTTCTTGGCAAAATTTGCTTCTTTCACCCCTTTCTCAAAGCAGTACTTTCCCCTAGCTAAAATCTTGACTTCACGGTCTTCAAAAGCGTAACTTGTGGTCTACAGATGTAGATGCACTTCTGACTGTGGAGCACCGCTGTTCTGCCTCTGGTGTTGTGCCCTTCTTTTGGACAGAGGTTGCTTAGCACTACACTCCTACTGACATCTGGTGGAGTTAACTACATTGCTCTGTTTGTGACTGGGAATCCCGTCTTTAGGAAGCACTAGTCTCTGACTTAATTTGTTGACCTAACAAAATTGGCCGTGGGGCCAGACTATATATTTGATACACACACACAATTTGTTCTTATAATGAATCCACTCGGACTCTGCCAGACAGTCCCAGCTTGGAGAAGGCATTCGACCGTGTTCTTCTGGGAATACTGTGGGGAGTGCTTCGGGAATATGGGGTATCGGACCGACTAATCCAGGCGGTTCGTTCCCTGTATGACCGGTGTCAGAGTTTGGTTGGCATTTCCGGCAATAAGTCGGACCCGTTTCCAGTGGTGAGGGTTGGACCCTGCCAGGGCTGCCCTTTGTCACCGATTCTGTTCAATACTTTCATGGACAGAATTTCTAGGCGCAGCCAGGGCGTTGAGGGGTTTCAGTTTGGTGGCCACAGGATTCAGTCTCTGCTTTTTGCAGATGATGTGGTCCTGCTGGCTTCATCGAGCCATGACCTTCAACTCTCACTGGATCGGTTTGCAGCTGAGTGTGAAGCGGCTGGGATGAGAGTCAGCACCTCCAAATGTGAGTCCATGATTCTCGCCCAGACAAGGGTGGAGTGCCATCTCCGGGTCGGGGATGAGGTCCTGCCTCAATTGGAGGAGTTTAAGTACCTCGAGGTCTTGTTCACGAGGAGTGATGGGAATAATGGCGTTAAAGTAAACGCCGTTATTACCGCCGTTGCTTTTTTTAGTAACGACTAATCCAGCTAATTACTTTTTCTATCGTTAGAACGCCGTTACCAACACGCGTTACTAGAAGTTACCGAAGCTACGAAGTGGCCCTCCCCCTTGGTTCACACAGACACAGGAGCTGCAAACGTCGAGGGGAGGGGCGACAGATACCCGCCTTCAAGCAATGATGATTGGGTAAGATTTTATGGTAAGCCAACCAGAGCCAGGGGGGCGGGTGTTCGCACACAAGCCGGCACCTGAAGGCGCACACAAACTATCTGAGATGGGGAGTCCGGAGTCACAGGGAAGGACGGCGTTTTCGAGGTGGAAGTACAGGCACTGCTTTAACTTCATCGAGGTAAAAGGTCCAAATGGTCATGTTAAGTGTACGTTGCGTCCCGGAGCACAGTGTTTGTCCACGTCCTGTGTAATGAAGCCCCTCTCGACTGCACACTGGCCCGGACACTGCCCAACACCGGCAATGACAGCAGGCCAGGTGTTGTTAACATGCAGTCACTGGTTTACTGGCTGAGATGGTGGGATGGATGAATGTTAAGGAATTCAAGTTGGATTTGTACTTTCAGTACTATTACTATACAGCATTATAAGCACTATTTCTAATGTACTAACGTACTACTCGGCTTAGTGAGCCAAATCCCAAATATTTGAAATTTTACACTATGGAAAACTACAACCACAATATTAATTGTTAAATAATTCCTACCTGACAGTGTTAATCTTGTTTTTTTCATCTGTTTCAGTAAATTCCATACCTGTAAAGCCCAGTGAGTTATAAGCCAAAACAGCTGCAATTGTTTAAAGTATATTTTCCAGGAGGTATGTGTACTCAGTATGTATTAGTGTGGTTTCCTGTTATTGTCATCATAAACATTTATTGTGTGTATCCATTCAACTAAAATGAAAGCCAGCAGCAGTGATAAAAAATCTCACATGCTGGTTTTTACTCTCACTCATGCTGCCATCGTTCCACCACATCATCTTCTTTTGCTGTTACCTCTTAATTACACTGTAGAAGAAGGGATTGTCCATCAGTTGCTCATTATGTTCATTATGTCTTCATTCTCCACAACGGTCTGCTAATGCATTCCACACACACCGCTATTGTTGTCATTAGTAGGAATATTATCAGTAGTCCTGTTGCTGTTTGTATAGATTATAATCATGTTGCAATGTGCATAGTTTTACTGTCACTCTATGCTTTTTGTCTGTATGTCTCTAAACCCAACTGTTTTAGACACATGGCTGCCCCACCCCACGCCCCCCCAGGTTTCTTCTTCTTAAAAAGACAACCTTAAGATAACTCCTGGTGTCATTTAGAACACTATAAATAAGAAATCGACCTATGGTAAAGTCCAGTGGCTGCTTTTTCTTCATTGGTGCCTCGCTGGCTTCTTTTTTGTTGGTCCTTACTAGCTTCTTTGTTGATGTTCATGTCTATTTGTGACGTCGGCATCGAAATTAAAAAAAACGTGAAAGATTGCGGGAGAATCGCAATGTTATTTCCTATTCCCATTGACGGTTGAGACTCAATGCCAAATCCTAAACATTGCTGACACATAGTGTCCAGTGTAGAATACTACACATTATCGCCGCTTTATATGTGCCTTATCTTCATATTTTAGTAAGTTTTGCAATATTTATACTTGAAAATGCTTAATTGAGGCAAAAACCCTCCCCCCAAACAACACATTAATGTGCATTAAAAATAACTTTTTTGGCATATATTATTATTATTTTATTAGTACAAACAAAAGCATTTGGCACAATTTATTTTGCTGTATTCAATCGTGAAACGACATGATTTAATAATGGATATCTTTTTAAATGTCGTGATAGAGTGAAGCCACAAATTTTGAAGCATGAAGCATCTATCCATTTTCTGTTCCACTTGTCCTCACTAGGCTAATGTGGGTATGATGGAGCCTATCCCAGGTGGGGTAGACTTTTGACTGGTCGCCAGCCAATCGCAAGGCCCATAGAGACAAACAATCCTTCATATCTATGTAATGTAGAGTTTCCAAACAGACATATTTTTGGAATGTGGAAGGAAGCTGTAGTACTCCGAGAAAACACACACATGCACTGGGATAAAATGCATCGAACGCCACGCAGAGACGCCCAAACAGTGAGAAAATCCAGATTTCGTGACTCTGTGGTCAACATTAACCACTAGGCCACCATGAGGGCCCTCTTTCATACCTGACTCCAGCAAAAGAAGGGCTACATGTGTGCACTGGTCAGCAGTCAATCACAGAGTTTAAACAGACACAAAGAGTCACTAAGTGGGAACTGAACCACAATGGCTTCACAAAGGCAGACGAGGGAACCACTACATTATCAGTGATCTTGTCTTACATTTGCATTCCCAGTGCATAAAATGATCGTCTTAATCACACAGGCATTTTTGAAAGCGTCCGTGGACTTGAAGAAAGGTGTCATATAAATCCAAGTTATAATTTCTCGATTATCTTTATATTACCGATAATCTTTGCCCCCCCAGCTTTGGTCTCTTGCTTTGCCTCCACTCGCCTGAGTGAATTGTGGAGAAACGCTGACTATCACATCAACCAGGCCTGCGAGGTGCCTCTGTGCGATGACCACATCTACAGGGTTGGTACCATTTCACCGGCATGCCCACCTTCTGTATCTCTGAGAACAGCTTCAGCACTCATGCTCTTGTCTGTCAACTGCAAATGCCCCTAGACACATAAAGGCATCATCACTCTTCCTGTGTGTGCCTGCTTTGGGGACAATTGCTGCCAGTGGAACGCCAGTGCGGATGTGAAGGCCTGCAATGGGGGTACTTGAGTACAACCTGCCAAGACTCTGTTTGCTTCCTTAATGCATCCTCTCACTGACTGTTTCCTCTTGAAATTATTATCATGATCATGTCCCACATGATCCCAAGATGTCTCAATGAATACCCCTTAAGAGGATATGCTGTGAGACTAGGGGGGTGTGTGAGGGTCACCTAACTGCACTGTCTTTCTTTCAACCCTCACCTAAATCGAGCTTTTTTTTCCATTCATCCATTTCTTCTGCTTATCCGAGGTCGGGTCGCGGGGGCAGCAACCTAAGCAGGAAAGCCCAGAGGTCCCTCTCCCCGGCCACTTCATCCAGCTCTTCCCAGCGGATGCCGAGGCGTTCCCAGGCCAGCTGAGAGACATAGTCTCTCCAACGTGTCCTAGGTCTTCCCCGAGGCCTCCTACAGGTTGGACATGCCCTGAACACCTCCCCAGGGAGGCGTTCGGGAGGCATCCTAACCAGATGCCCGAGCAACCTCATCTGGCTCCTCTCAATGCAGATGAGCAGCGGTCCTACTCCGAGTCTCTCCCGGATGACAGTGCTTCTCACCCTATCTCTAAGGGAGAGCCCAGCCACCCTGTGGAGAAAACTCATTTCGGCCGCTTGTACCCGCGATCTTGTCCTTTCGGTCACTAACCAAAGCTCATGACCATAGGTGAGGGTAGGAACGTAGATCGACCGGTAAATCGAGAGCTTTGCCTTTTGGCTCAGCTCTCTTTTCACCACGACAGAT
>QODF01000137.1:1096365-1182343 GCA_024372805.1 Oostethus manadensis | reverse complement strand
GCCATGTGTCGTGTGACCCAAGAGTGTGTGTGCTTTGTTGGGATGTGAATGAGTGTGGGCGGGCCAGTGGTGGCTGTGGCAAGGTCTGTGTCAATGCCAAAGGATCCAGTCACTGTGAGTGCGGTCCAGGCCAAGTGCATGAAGAGTGAGGTCAGCTTCAGAGGTATTAGACATTTTTTCCATGCACTTTTGAATAGCAATATTGTTAAATATCATACTGTGTTTCCCAGACCCAAAAATTTCTGCCATGGGTCTGAGAAATTAGCTGAAAATTGATTCCTTTTCTGCCACCTTTGGGCCTTGACAGGATCCTCATTAAGGTGTGGACTCTTGAAGTACAATTGAAGTGACTTAAATGAATGAGATTTTGTGACAGCCGAAAGCCTGAAAAAATTGCCAAAGACAATTTCAATAAAGTGAAATTTTCTGCCATGTTTCAGTCCTGCTAGAATCCCAGTTGACGATGTGGAATGTTTCCCCACCTCCCAGACCAGAAAGCATGAAGAAAAAAATAAGATTTTGCATAAGGGTGCTAGTAAAAAAAAGCACTCTTTGCTGGAGGCAGGGGGGAAAAGTTTAGGAGAAATTGGACAGAAAGCTTTTAGAGTGCATTTATTTTGTTTGGAACCAACACAACAGAGTAGTGGCCAAAAAATGATGACAAAGAAAAGACAGAAATCTGTCCTTTAGTGAGTGACAGAAGCCGTACTCGAAGATAGAATTTAAATGTATGTACTGTATTTTATGTATTAATTATGATATACAGCATATTTTTGTGATGTATAGATTATGTTATACACTGCCTGGACAAAAGTTGCCACCTGCATTGAACTAAGCAAATAGATATGAGGTTGCTGCAGTTGGTCAGGTCTAGGTTCAGCAACACTACGTGCTCAAAGAATGAGGTCAATTGACTACCTGAATATACGGAATGAGCAGGTTATTCCATCAATGGATTTGTTCTTCTCTGAAGCACAGGTATATTCCAAGATGACAATGCCAGGATTCATCAGGCTCAAATTTTGTAAGAGTGGTTCTGGAAGCCTGAGACATCATTGTCACACACGGAGTCCAGACCTTAACCCCATTGAGAATCTTTGGGATGTGCTGGAGAAGGCTTTGCGCAGCCATCAGACTCTACCATCATCAATGCAAGATCTTGGTGAAAAATGAATGCAACACTGGATGGAAATAAATCTTGTGACATTGCAGAAGCTTGCGAAAACAACGCCACAGCAAATGTGTGCCGTACTCAAAGCTAAAGGCGCGCCAACAAAATAATGAGTGTATGACCTTTTTTTGGTGGCGACTATTGTTATTTATTTGTGGAAAATAAGTAGTGTCCACAAACATTTAAAAATAATTTGTCATATTTTTTATATTGCAATGTGAGATATATTACAGGTATTTGGATTTAGTGTTTCGCATGGTGGCCTAGTGGTTAGTATGTTGGTCACACAGTTATCATACTTGTTGGTCATACATGTTAGGTTAACTGGTGACACTAAATGACTGTGAGTGTGAATGGTTGTATGTCTGTACCCTGCGACTGACTGGCAACCATTCCAGGGTGTACCCTGCCACTTGCCCCAAGTCAGCTGGGATAGGCTCCAGCATACCCCTGCAATCCTAGTGAGGATAAGTGGCATAGAACATGGATGGATGGAATTTAAAATATAAAAAAACATTTTTTTTTTAAATAAAGGCCTTCTCCCTTGACAGCTGGTACTCTCTGCAGCTAAGTAAACAAAACAATTAACTCATCAACTACATGAAAAACACTGTACTGTAATTGTGTGAGTGGGAAAAGTGCTGTACATGACAAAGATCGTCACTTTAAAACAAAAATCTTTGACAAGGATCACTTTAGTTTTTACTTTTTAGTTTTTATGGCAAGTGCGACACAATAGAAGTTATTGTTTCTATAATAGGTGACCAGAATGTGAGAAATGTTAAATTGCAAAACACCTCACCACGTTCGCTGTGAGACATCACACCTTTATAACATGTGAAAAGAACTCGGTATTATTAAAACAAATAAAATCAAACTTTTTAAACGTGTCTCCTGAGCCTTACAGTTCTGTGCAAAATTAGCATGTCAAACTTGCAAGTTCCCCTTGTGTTGCGAGGCTTCTTTCCACAATCCAAAACAGTGTGAATGTTTGTTGACAATCATGTGACAGCCCTGTGATTGATCGAATGCTCCAGCTTAGATAAGCAGAATAGATAATGGATGGATAAAGGCGCATTGCACACAATCTGCATCCTTGCTGAAAAACATTGCATGAAAGACTTTCAGCAGAATGTACTGCTAAATTACATGGCCTCAAAGACCCCTAAAAATACACATATTCTGTCCTTAATTTACACTAAATCATTTGCTTTTCAACATTGTGACTAATCAGATCACAAGTGTCTGCTGACATGGGGACCAAGTGTGTGACAGCTCTTGGACAGTAAATCTGCTGCGTCAAATCACGTCAAACACCACGGCCTTGAATGCCGATAAGCTGGAGAATAAAAACCGTTTTAGCTCTCACTGGCTATTTACTAATACAATGGAAAGTTGAACACGGTTCAATCCAAGACATCGGTTGATGTCCAAGTGTCCAGTTTCCAGACTTTTTTTCAATCATTCATTCATTCCAGATTGAAGGTGGTACCATCATAAAACATGTATTACCTCTACAGTTCATACTTAAAGAAACGTTATGAAAAATCACACATGTAATAATACAAATAAATCAAACTACAATAAAATGAAAGCTGCAAGCAGCGTTCAATGGACCCTCACATCCCATACGCAACTTGGGGTTCATGTGAGTCGGCGGGCACGCGGACACAGGACTTGACACCAGAAACCCTAGTTTGAAAAAAATTGGGGCATCTTGGTTAGAATTGTAACATGCATAATGCTTATCCAGTAGGGGGCGCTATTGGGGTGACACTTACACAGCCACAGACTGGAGGGTGACCTAACCCATCATAAAAATGTTTGGCCGATTTGACAATGCATGACAGAATTTGTGACCAGGAATGAGCTGCACTGGTGCCAAGGTGTGGTCATGTGGTCGTTCATGGTCGTTCATGTGGTCATGTCCGGTCCGATGCTCCAACCCACCATGTAGAAGTTAGTTAAAGCAGTTAGACATTTCTACCAGTTGGTGGCGCCATTGGAGTCAATATCAAAACGTAGCCATGATCAGACCTCAACCCTTTATCAATTATGATGCAGAGCTGACCTTGTTGAGCAGAGTTATTAATGTTTACAGTTTGGTTCAACATTCAATGCAACAATAGAATCAAAACATCACACTTTGCTGCAATGCTCCGCCCACATCTTATGGACCAGCCTAAAAAGTGTTTGTTGATTTTGGTCAAAGTCCCTAGGATTAGTTTGTCGAAAGACTTTCAGCAGGACTACAATTAACCCAGATGAGGGTTTTTTGTTTAAGGCATGTTTTTAGTTGTCACTTCCTGTTGAGAAAGTGACATACGATTCTCCTCAGTCTACGTCATACACACAAATTATTGTAGAAGTCTGATCTTGTGGAGTCAAGTTATTTGGATTTTGTGTTGTTTGCCGTGTCTCCAAGACTTCGCCCAAATTTTATGGCATATGTAAAATTGGGGCTGCACGGGGAATGAGTGGTTAGCATGTTGGCCTCACAATCACGAGATCTGGGTTTGAAGCTTTGTTGGGCATCTGTGTGTGGGGTTTGCATGTTTTGCCCGTGCTATGTCCATGTGTAACATTGAATAAACCTTAAACCTTAAGAATCATTGCTTCAAATAACCTTAAATGCTCATTTTTCATTTTAATTCATTATTTATTATTTGCTTTTAGATTCATTTTTAATGGGTTTCTGTGTGTAAAACTATAATTGCAAAGATATAAAACCAGATTTTGTGTTAACAATTTTGTCAGATGAATTGGATTTACACTTCTTATGGGAAAAATGGATTTGTTTAGACTAGGTTTTGGTTAGAGTTGGCCCTTCTGAAACAATACCCAAGGCTCATTGCAGAAATAAAATGAACAAAAAACCCAGCAAATGTGGAAAAATAGAGCATAAAGGCCACAATGCAACTATAATAAGCTTCTGGTTTAGTACTGTACTTCTAGTGGTACAGGGGTGATGTACAGTAAATCCAGGGTAAATGGCCATGTATGGCAATATATATTATTATCTTTTTTTTTTAACAATACTCGTCCTCACAGTGCCCATTCATCTTCTATGCAATTTATCCTCACTAGGAATGTGAGGTATGCTGGATCCAGCTGATTTCGGCCGAGAGGTACGGTACATCATGGGCGGGTTGCCAACCAATCGCAGCCTCCCAGTGTCCAAGCAACCATTCAGACTCACATTCATACTGGACAATTTAGAGTCGCCAATTAACCTATTTTTGAATGTGGGAGGAAATCGGAGTACCTGGAGAAAAACCCACGCACGCACGGGGAGAACATGCAAACTCCACACAGAGATGCCCAACGGAGATTTAAACCCTGAACCTCCTGACTGTGAGGCCAACATGCTACTCACTCATACACCGTGCGGCCTCCTCCCAGTGTCTTCCAAGAAAAATGTTAGCTGGTCAAGTTCCCACTGAAAGCCCAAGCACCAAATGCGGCTGTAAGGATTCTAACTTTTTAAGTGTGCTCTGTGTCTTGTGACTGGGTACATCTCATCTGAAACAGTGACTCGGTACTCACCCAAGGACCAGCTCTATAAGCACTACCAAGTCCTTCTGTTCAAGTTCATTGGCAAGGACAACCGGGTGAGTAAGAGCGTGTGTGAGCTGGGAGTATGTTTGCATGACAGTATGCTGTTGACATTACTGACTGTGAGGTATCATCTCTGCTACCATGGTTTGTCTTCTACAGCAGGTCTTCCTGCACTGTCAGGTTTGTGTGAAGCCTCAGAGACTTGCTGGGCTTAGCCTTGTTGGGGACAAGTCTGTCGTGATGTCCCATTTTAGGAGCAGCATCCCATCTTCATCCAGCCTGAGCTAAGTGGTAGCAAGGTGGAATCAAATTCCAGAAACACGTTTCAATCACAGACCTTTATTGGACCAAGATGAGGTAGTAGCACTGAGGAGGACACATTGCTCATGTGCTGTTAAAACTTGATTTTTTTTAATTTATGGTGTTCACAGTCACAGGTCAGCTGAAGCCTACCCCAGCAGATTTTTTGGACGACGTACAGTATAGCCCAACAACCATTCACACCTACCTAACCTACAGAAAATGTTGCACCTAACCCATTTAACATGTATGTTTTTGAACTGTGGAGGGGGGACCAGAGTACCTACATAAGAGAGTTGGACTATGCCAAAGGGTTTCTTCAGCTCTATATTTTTCAGTGAAGTCTCCCTATCTACTGTATGTCTCTGATGGATGTCTCTCCCGGGGGAGGTCACAATAAGATTGGCTGGTGAACCATCATCATGCATAACAATATCAAGTTACTTTGCCAATGGTAAAACAGCTGGTTAGTGGCCACTCTTCCCAAGGAATTAGACAATCTTTGGGGATAGATGTCAAGACTTCTTATTTCTACTTTGACAAAGATGTCTTCTTTCACAATTGCAATTCATTTCCATATGAAAAAGATAGGGCATTCCTCTGAGGATAATGATGTCCGAATTGTGGCTATGGAAGAGCGCCAGTTTTAAAGAGTTGTGAAAGAATCCATGCACGTCAAACTAGAAAAGGCCCTGCATAGAGAGGAAGAGGTATATGCCATCACCTTCGTCTGCTTGCAATATTCTCCTAATATCTCATCCCTAAAGATTGTCTCATTCCACAGGACAGCCTGGCCATGAACGAGCTATTTTGCCACCAGGCAGGCAAACAACCTATCACTATGGAGGAAGGTCAATCACCAGCCACACCTAGCATCAAAAACACATACTGAGACCACCCCCAGGAGACACGCCCACAATGGACATAAATACACCTACAATTTTACAATTCAAGAAGCCTTTTGAAAAGTGAAAAGTCTTGAACAAACAAAAAGAGTCAAGTTGCATCAATTCAACCTTTTTGTAGATGACCATGACCTGGATGACTGAAAATCATGTCGTAGTCATGTTGAATATAGTTGATTAAAGTTGGTATAATAAAAAAAATATGTTATTTTTAAAAAATATTAGTAGTAATCGTCTGAGAAACAAAGTTGATACTAATAATACGTTTTTAAATCACAGAGCTGAGATGAAGCTTTTTTCTTGAAATATATATAACTTCTAAGCATATGCAACATGTGTTGCTTTACAAAATATCAAAGTCGCCTTTGCATCCTTTCATTTTTCAGTGTGTGGCCCTGGCTGGAAAAAGTTTAGACACCCCTGATCGAGAAAGAGGGGTCCAAGTGCATCCCTTCCACTCTAGCTGACAGCACAATTTACACACACACTTATATTAAGGTTATTTTGGTCATTTGTAACATCTACAACATATTGTCAAGGCATACAGTATATGAGTTAGTATTCTGTGACACGCAATCATAAATAACAAATAACTTACCCTGAGCTTTGTCTATTACATAAATTAAGCATTCTTGGTTTATGTTATGCCTACTTTCTTTGAAGTTATTACTGAAAAGGATGATGATGTAGGCCTAACAAGTGGCCTAAAGATGGATGCATTTAGAAGCCATTAATGATCTAATCTTCCACTCTTATTTGTTGTAATTCCATAATAATGCAATACAATTTTCTTTTGATAGCTATTTGTCCAAAGTGTTCAATGTCACAGTTCATCCCGCTCCTCTCCCTCACACACACATGCTGCCCTCTGGCTGTTCATGTAAGGTCGGCATCCAAGAGTCCACACTGTGTTGTACAGGGCGTCTGCCATTGACTCACAGGCTAACAGGAGAAAAAGCATTTTTTAGTACATAATTACTCTATCTAATGTAATGAAAACAAACCCATTTTTCACCTTTACAAAAATAACAATGCTCAGTTTTGATGCACAAAGGTCTAATAGTAAGCATATTGGTCACACTATCAAGAGATCTGGGTTCAAATCTCCATTGGACATGTCGGAGTTTGGATGTTCTCCCTGAGTGTGCATGGGTTTTCTACAGTTTCTCCGGCTTCATCCCCTATTCCAAAAGCATGCATCCAGCGGGTCATGTGTTACCACACACACGGGCTCTGGAATCATTGGGAAATTTGTTGGCCGTGGGCAGCAAAAACAGGTATATTTCACACATAGTTGCAAATGGTGATTAATGATGATTATTTAGTTTGACTCCAAACTAAATAAAAGGCAGAGGCCTTGGCGGTCCGATCCTCGGCTACAGAAGCTAGTTGTCGGTACGTGGAATGTTACCTCTCTGGCGGGGAAGGAGCCTGAGCTGGTGCGTGAGGTGGAGAAATTCCGGCTAGATATAGTCGGACTCACCTTAACGCACAGCAAGGGCTCTGGAACCAGTCCTCTCGAGGGGGGCTGGACTTCATTCCACTCTGGTGTTCCCGGCAATGAGAGGCGACGAGCAGGGGTGGCTATTCTTGTTGCCCCCCGGCTCCAAGCCTGCACGTTGGAGTTTAACCCAATAAACGAGACAGTAGTTTCCCTACGCCTTCGGGTGGGGGGACGGGTCCTGACTGTTGTTTGCGCTTATGTGCCAAACGGCAGTTCAGAATACCCGCCCTTTTTGGAGCCCTTAGAGGAGGTACTAAAGAGTGCTCCCTTGGGGGATTCCCTTGTTCTGCTGGGTGACTTCAACGCTCGTGTTGGCAGCGACAGATCTTAACCCGAGCGGTGTCTTGTTATTGGACTTCTGTGCTCGTCACGGATTGTCTATAACACCATGTTCAAGCATAATGGTGTCCACATGTGCTCTTGGCACCAGGACACCCTGGGCCGCAGTTCGATGATTGACTTTGTGGTTGTGTCGTTGGACGTGCGACCACATGTTTTGGACACTCGGGTGAGGAGAGGGGCGGAGATGTCAAATGATCACCACCTGGTGGTGAGTTGGTTCCGATGGTGGGGGAGGATGCCGGTCAGACCTGGCAGACTCAAACGCATTGTGAGGATCTGCTGGGAACGCCTGTCAGAGTCCCCTGTCAGAAGGAGTTTCAATTCCCACCTACGGAAAAGCTTTGACCATGTTTCGAGGGAGGCAGCGGACATTGAATCCGAGTGGGCGATGTTTCGTGCCTCCATTGTCGATGCGGCCGATCGGAGCTGTGGCCGTTAGGTGGTCGGTGCCTGTCGTGGCGGTAATCCCCGAACCCGTTGGTGGACACCAGTGGTAAGGGATGCCATCAAGCTTAAGAAAGAGTCCTATCAGGCTGTCTTGGCCCATGGGACTCTGGAGGCAGCTGACAGGTACCGGAAGGCCAAGCAGTCTGCAGCTCTGGAGGTCACTAAGGCAAAAACCCGGACATGGGAGGTGTTCGGAGAGGCCATGGAAAACGACTTCCGGAAGGCTTAAAAGAGATTCTGGACCACCATCCGCCATCTCCGGCGGGGGAAGCATGCACAGTCAACACCATGTATGTATATGGGGTATCGGACCATCTAATCCAGGCGGTTCGTTCCCTGTATGACCGGTGTCAGAGTTATGTTCGCATTTCCGGCAATAAGTCGGACCCGTTTCCAGTGAGGGTTGGACTCCGCTAGGGCTGCTCTTTGTCATCGATTCTGTTCATTACTTTCATGGACAGAATTTCTAGGCGCAGCCAGGGGTTTGAGGGGTTTCAGTTTGGTGGCCGCAGGATTCGATCTCTGCTTTTTGCAGATGATGTGGTCCTGTTGGCTTCATCGAGCAGTGACCTTCAACTCTCACTGGACCGGTTCGCAGCTGAGTGTAAAGCGACTGGGATGAGAATCAGCACCTCCAAGTCCGAGGCCATGATTCTCGCCCGGGAAAGGGTGAAGTGCTATCTCCGGGTCGGGGATGAGGTCCTGCCTCAAGTGGAGGAGTTTAAGTACCTCGGGTCTTGTTCGCGAGTGATGGAAGGATGGAACACGATTTGGACAGGCGGATTGGTGCAGTGAAGCAGACTCTGCACCGGTCTGTCGTGGTGAAAAAAGAGCTGAGCCAAAAGGCTCAGCTCTCGATTTACCGCTCGATCTACGTTCCTACCCTCACCTATGGTCATGTGCTTTGGGTAGTGACCGAAAGGACAAGATTGCGGATACAAGCGGCCGAAATAAGTTTTCTCCGCAGGGTGGCTGGGCTCTCCTTTAGAGATATGGTGAGAAGCACTGTCATCCGGGAGAGACTCGGAGTAGAACCGCTGCTCCTCCGCATTGAGAGGAGTCAGATGAGGTTGCTCGGGCATCTGGTTAGGATGCCTCCCGGACGCCTCCCTGGGGAGGTGTTCAGGAGGCACGTCCAACCGGTAGGAGGCCTCGGGGAAGACCCAGGACACGTTGGAGAGACTATGCCTCTCAGCTAGCCTGGGAACGCCTCAGCATTCGCTGGGAAGTGCTGGAAGAAGTGGCCGGGGAGAGGGACCTCTGGGCTTCCCTGCTTATAATAAGCGGAAGAAAATGTATGGATGTATATTTAGTTTGAAAACTGTGATTAATCTGATTAAAATTTGTAATAATTTGACAGCCCTAATTAAAATATACATAATTAGAACTGTATGTTATTTATACAACAGTAATTAATATAATCAGTGACTTTTTTAAATAACGGTATTATTATTATCATCATTGTAATATAGTATTATTATTAGTAATAGTAGTAGTAGTAGTAGTATTTATATTTTTACTTTATGTGTACTTTATGTGAATGTGTACTGTGAACAACAACATTGTTAGGTTCTGTTGACTGCAAAGACAACTTCAGCCTTTCATCATTCTCTATACAGTATTTATACATTATTTACATTCATACAATAGACTATATTTTCCCTGTATTTATGAAGTATCAGTAAAAACTGAGCATTTGTTTTGTAAAGGCAACATTTGTGATACCGACTGAATGTCATTATCAGAGAAAGTGTAGAAATATGTCTTTAAGTGTGCCTCACATTGTACTTTGGACAGAAAGCCAAGACTTCTCTTCAGGTCAGAGCAAATGTTGCGAAGGCAAGAGCGAAACCTGGTGTCACAGTCATACTTATTCATGCCACAGTTGTCGTAGCACACATCAAGCTGGTTACAGCACTCAGTCATGGCAGGGATGCCCAGATCAAGCTGGAAGAGGAAAAAAACTATAATTCATTGGCGTGTCGCATGAGCTGAGTTAAAATGTATGTCTGGACTGTTCACTCCTGTGAACAGCAACATTCACCTGGAATCCCACCATAGAGGAGCTGCAGCCGTTTGGTTCTTGGTGCTTGTAGCCAGGACGGGGCTGAGGATGTTCTCCTATGGGGGAAAACAACACAAAACATTCACAACATTAGGTGTACATCCCCACAGTCTAATTGGATTATATACACATTACAGTAGCACATTATTAAGTCCTTTTAGAGCAGGAACCACATTTGTCAACATGAATGTACTGTATATTCAAACAACACCAAAAGCTAATTAAAACGATGTGGTAAGTTACTACATATTATTTTATTAAAACATATCAAATATTAAAAAGCAACTTACATTTGCATCCTTTTAAAAAGTAAAAAGAGAAATTGTAAAAATAAAGCAATAGAGAAAATTATTGCAAATAATATGAAGACACTTTAAAATCTGATATTTGGAAAGTGAAATAATATTTACAAATATGACATAAGTCATCCAAGTCATTTGGAATGTACTTAAATAACCCATCAAAACAAACAACCCAAACTTGTTCAAAAGAGGTGGCAGGGGCTTGACAGAAAATCATTGAGAAGCACCATAATAAATGAAGTATTCCATTATTATAACATATTAGTATACATTATTTGTATTATATATTATCACAACATTAGTGGTTTATTTGTTATGACAACAATATTGTTTGCTGCATATATGTCTTTGTGTCATGGTATTTTGTTGTTTGTGTTCCGATTATTAGATGATTTATGCTTTTAGTAAAAGGGAATAGGACAAGGCACTACAGATGAAACATATAGCCGTTTGGCTAATTTTGGCTCATTGACAGCTGTTCATTAATATGCAATGTCCCTGTCAATAAATGAATACATTTACCATCAATTTGTGGGACTATATACGTTTCAAATAGTTTGGTTAAATAAAACAAATAATTAAAGAAGCACACACACCGTATATACATGCATTCTAATCATTAATACATTCAAATTATAAGAATATGCTAAGCCAAATTCACAAAAGTAATGGACCCTATTATTTGATATTCTTTTTTTGTAACTGCACAGTCATACTGAGGGGTAGGTGTAGTATTTTGGCTACTTTGAGCCACTGTATTATCTTGGTAAAGGTCTATGTGACATCATCAGTCCTCCAAACGCCAGCTGGCTTCAAAAGGGTAACAAGGAGCTCACCATATCTGCAGCGGTACTGACACACTCCATTGTGCCCCCCCACCAGCTCCACCAGGGAGTCGAAGTAGCCGTGCATCGTTTGAAAACTGCTCCTAATTGAGTTGAGGCTCCAGTTGTCACTGTTGCCACGAGGCCAGGAAATGTTCACGGACTGTTTAGTCTGGACAGGCTTCAGGATTTCATTGCTCTCCTTCGTCTCTTCCACCTCCTCAGAAGGTTGCTGCTGGGCTGCTCCATTAAGCTCCACACCTTCAGGAGGCCTTTGTGTGCTTCCAACTGGAGCGCCAGCACCCTCAAGTTTGTCAGCTGTTGTGTGCTCCACTCCATTGAGCTGTTGGTTGAGTCCCCCATCTTGTATGATGTCTTCTACAAGAGCGTCTTGTCGACCCACCGCATGAGCGTCCTCCTTCTCCTGTGCTGTGGACTGGTAGTGGCCCAAAGTAGCGCACACACCAGCCGACACACATAAGAGGAGAATCTTAGCAACGGTTCCGAGCAGCATTGTCAGAAGAATGCCAGACGTGTTGTCAGCAGAGTGAGATGAGTAATGTGAGTGTGTGACAACAACATTCTGAGCTCCTACTGGAAGCAGACTTTGACCTGTGATTAGGACCCAGCAGACAGCAGGGCACTTGCTTCTGTAGGGGGCAAAGGTCAATCCCCGTCAATGTAATCTTTTTATTTGGAGTCAAATAGCTGATGTCATCACTAATTTATCTAGACTGACTTCACTGATGTGGAACTGAGTTCACCTTAGTCACCTTGTCAACAAATACATGTTTACCGCGCTGGCTTTATAGGTTAATGACACTTGACAGCTCAATTGTGCCTTGGAGCACAAATGTCAAATAAACAAATATATATTCGTTTGAAGCTAAATACATTTATATATTTATCAGGAATTCAATGTAAATAAAAACATGCTAACAAAAAATGACATGGCAGATATTGCAGTTCTCTCAAGTCACTGCTGCCCTCTAGTGTTGAAAAATAAGTTCGTTTTATGACACTTGCTATTACTGATCTAAAGGCTTAGCTGAGTTTCTCAGTATTAGTGTGTATGAACTAGATAACAAGTATTAGGTTTGCCCAAAATAAAATAACCTACAAGACTCCTGTGACAGTAGGAGCTCATACAAATATCTATAACATAAAATGAATGCAATATTTGATCATTTGCTTTTAGGAAACAAATGTGTGCTTTTTTTTTACTCATGCCATATATTACAATTTTGTAATTAATACTGTAATGTAGAGCTGAATTCCAAAGGGATTCACTGACAATATTTTTTTCATAATACATATATACACCTATACACATATACGTATACACTTGTTGACCAAGGTCTGAATGTTTCATATACAATAATTTATTTGTGGCCACCTGCCACATGTAAATTTGGGTCGCCACAGACACATGTGGCGGTACCTTTTTTAAAAATTAATATTTGGCGCTCATGAAGACATAATAGGACGATGATGTTCCCCAACCCCTTTTAATCAAGTTATTTCACTGAACAAGAAACAAACATACATGTTTCTGTTTCTTTCATGAAGTTTCTTTACAAATTAAACAGTTAACTTCTGAAAAATAGCAATCATAATCATATGATAGCAAAAATAACCCTTAATAATAAACTCTCTCAAGTTTAAAATGCAGTGAATAAATTGGAGGCTAACTAGTTAGCTCACTAGCTTGTTAATGGTTAAAGCCCAGTTGAGCACTGTGGTGTAAACAAAAAACAATAGGCGTGTAAAGATGACTATAGGGGTGTTATTTTATGTCTACAGGGCTCTAATATTAGCAAATATTGTACTTAGGAAGTCATAAACAGGTTTTCTATGCTCTATCTACATGTTCCTTTTAATATGGAATCCTACTTTGCGGAAAGTCATTATCGCGGTCGGGTCTGGAACTAATTGATCGTAATAAACAAAGTATGACTGTAGTGGAGCTTTCCATACCCTTTCAACACATTTATTACAAATACACCACTAATTGACCCGTTGTACTCTGATGACCTGCTGTGTGACACACCATGTTTGCTCCTCATCTGCCCACCACGCAAGGGACTCGCTGTCCCTCCGACACATGTTACAGCACATGCTAAAAAAAAAACTGCCAGTGGGTACAGTGGAAATGGAACAACCTTAATTTCCCTCAGGATGCATCCAAATTCAGATGAGCCTTCGCACACATCATCAAAGACGTCACTGAACACCGTCAGGCACCCTCTGTTGGGCCCGCTCTGCTCTGACACCTTCTTCCGTTCCTGCCAATGACACACACACACACACACACACACATATATACAGTATGATTTAATGAGCATTAAAATGGTGTAAACATGGTCATACTTGTAGGACAAGGTGCAATGAAGATAATCGGATGAGTTTGTACAGCGGACAGCTCCTTGATGCAATGTTAAAGGCAAGTGCATTAGATGTACTTTCTTTTGATGTCACTTCTGCCAGAATATGGTTCCACCTTCTGTAGTGTAGGTTACTCTCTACAGTATAAACCTTGCAGTTGTAATCGAGTCCAAATCGGTCATCAGCCTTCCTCTTTGGACGGTCCTTTCTGACGTCAGCGCGTCTGCAGCCAGAAACTTCACCAAAGCTAGAGGTAGACTGTCCTCTGACCCAGCCTTACGCCTTAATATTGTCACCTTGAAGAACCTCTGTGTCTCTCTGCTGGAGTGTCAGATGTCTTGAAGTGTAGATGAGTACATCCTGATGTCATCCTTGTGAGCGGCTTCAGCAAACGAGCAGATTTGTAATGGATGTCAAACTGCGGCAGTGAAGATACACAACATTTTCATTTCATGGATTAGCGTACTGATCATTTCTTCCTCATAAAATCCCATACACTACAGAACTAGTCAATAGGATTTGATGCATTGTTAGTTTTATGAAACAGATTGTTAAAAAGGGTAAAAAGTACATTTATTGTACATGGTGGGACGTCCACCGTCAACATATTGCGAGATGTTTTATAATATGTGCAGTGCTTTGAATGCTTGTCGTTATGGTGACGTAATGTTTACAACACAAAATGTCAATAAGACTGGCGACCAGTCCAGGGTGTACCCCGCCTCGCGGCCAAAGTCAGCTGGGATAGGCTCCAGCACACCCACGTGCCCCAATGAGGATAAGCGGCATAGAAATGGATGGAGGGATTGATGGACATGACTTACTCTGTTCTGTGGCGACTTTGTCTTGTCCTTTCCTGTGCAGCTTCCATCTTCTCATAAAGGCGTTCCTTCATAGCGCTCTTCAGTGAAACGAACATCAAAGGCCAGAACGATTCATTTGTCCCCCTTCTGTAGTTGCTCTGTTCATTGTAATCTTAAATCTTTTGGAAAAGAAAACAAACTCACAGTATCCCTCGGACCCTGTGAACCGTGGACACCGAATGAAGTCAACGCGCTGCCGCTGGAAGCCTTTGTTTACACTGCTTAAGTTCACGGCTGTGCCTGCGCAGACGTCACTTCCGGAAACGCCCCTTTTCAAGTACGGCTCGCGCCATTAACAGTGAATGTAATGTGAGGTATTTATGTTGTGTTCAAGGCCCCACTAAATAGTTGTACGTTTGTGCCTACAGTTTGCGCGTGATTATACACTTGATGTATATTTAATGTATCCATATAATCCATAAAGCTCACAATAACATAATGTTACAAGTTCCAGCTCATATATTAAATGATACACGAATGAGGGAATACGTATTTGAATGTTACTGGTGTTGAGAAGGGCCATTACTAGGTAAGTCCAAGAAAACATGTTGTATATTAATTTCAGTGTTGTATGTACCAACCATCTGACCGTGTTATTTAATATTGGCTCATGATACAGTAATTCATAGGAATTGTGTAATATGATAATTTTATTACAATGTATCACATTATGTATTATACTTGGATTTAATAATAGAATATCATAACGTTGGAAGAAGTGATATAACTGAGATGACACCTTGGATTGTTTTCTCATACAATAAAATCAGCAGATTAGGGCAGACAAGTGGAGGTTCTGTTGCAGATCATCTGCCTTCTCACACCAGGCCTCCAAAATCTTGTCTCTTTTAATGCACAGCAAAGCACACTCATGCAATAAAATGACCAGATTACGGCAGACAGGAGGAGGCCTGGCTGCATCAGATCATCCACCTTCTTGCAGCAGACCTCCAAAGTCTTGTCTCTTTTAATACACAGCATAGGACACTTGGCCAAGAGTGGTCTTGTTGCTAGAGCGCACCCCTTCTCTGGTAACAGGTCCACAAAGCTCTCCATGCACATCCAAACTAACTATTATTGCCATCAACACTAATAATCAATATATATATAAATCAAGATTCTCTTGTATGCAGAAACATTATATATCAATCCAAGAATAGAATAAGAATAAGAATTGTGGCCAAACCTGCCTGTCAAAGCCTGATCCCGTCAGATCTCAGAAGCTAAGCAGGGCAGGGTCTGGTCAGTACTCGGATGGGAGACCTCAGAGGAACACCAGGTGCCACAGTGGGAGGAAATAAACTTTCCTTGTGTCCTTAGCCAAGGCACTTCACCCACATTGCCTAGTATGAAAGTGGTGTCGGTGGTGGTCAGAGGGTTTGATGGCGCACACTGGCAGCCTCGCTTTCCGTCGGCCTACCCCAGGGCAGCTGTGGCTACATAGTGGATAACCATCACCAAGTGTGGTGTGAATGAATAATGATGACCTCAATGTAAGCGCTTTGAGAGTCTTTGATAAAGCGCATAACAAATGTAATTCATTATTATATCATTAAGAATACTTATAATACATGATATGATGATATTTGATGGTATTATGACTAGTGACACATTAGTATGGATAGGATATATAATGGATATAAAGATGTACAATGGATTAATAATAATGCATTTTGCACATTTGTCTGTAGGTGTAATATCTTGTTTATGTACTATAATGTATAACATGCTGCGTATTGTGTTAATATACAGTAATTGGCGTTAGTGTCACGATTAGGGGGTGGGTGTAAATAAGCTTTTCTTCCCACTCACTTTCGAGCCAAATTATTGTGTATTTTGATGATGTTCTGCATATGTGCCATATATGTATTTATATATGCATATATATTTTTCTGCTTATTTTCTTTAGTTCACTGAACACAGTGTGGGTGCAGTGTGTACAGTGATGTACAATGTGTACTATTTTATTTGTGTGGCTCAAAACGAAGAATCAAACAATCATCTAAAATAGAACGTGTCTACCTTTAAATGACATCATTGTAACACACACAAAAAATATTCAACAGTGTTGTATTTTTAAAATGTATTTAATAAAAGTAATTTGGGCTACGCTCTTACATTTGCATTTGAAACATTCCTCACTTATTCTGGGTAACAGTAACATGTATGGACAATTTTGTTTGTCTCAAACAAAAAAGGCCAACATTATTTTTCTTTGTATAAAAAATATAAGTTAATTTAAATTTAAATCTAAGAAAATAACAATAGTAATAATAGCAATAATCATCACCAAGAATAATAATGATAAAGATCATATGCTAAACATAGTGCAGATAATATAACTGGTGCTGAGAAGGTAGAGCCAGTGCAGTGTTCACCGTGTTCTTAATAATGTGGGGCCAAAGTGAGGATCTCTCATACACACACGTGCACTCGAAAACTGACTGCCATTCAGTTTAGCACCATTAGAGCAAATATCTACCCTAGATTGTACATAGTACACACCTATTAATTTATATGCAAATGATATAGAAATTTCAACAGTTGAAGTGCATGCTAATTGTTGCTCTTGGTTGAAGACAGAACATAGTGTGGAAACTGGTGTCGCATAAATACACATGCCACATTCAAGGGCTCAACAGAACATTCATCATCATTCACACAGTTGGCGCCACCGTAGCAAACTACATAAATAGAGGGACTATGTCCACTGGAATGACAATTTTGGGCAAAAACCAAACAAAACATGTCATTAGGAAGATCTTGGAAAAAAGTTTGCAGGAGAACGCGTGTACGGGGAACTGTTACACACTTGCAAAAGTCAAGCAACAGTGTTGTTTGTGGCACAATCCCCCAGATACATGCAGCTCATCAGGACATGGCGTCGCGCTTGAACACTCACCTCATTTTCATCATGTTTGATCTTTTCTGCATGGAAATGTAAAATGTTTACAAGCTGTCTTGCATACAGCATGTGGTCACTGCTTGTCTGGTGTACTGTGCAGCAGGTTCCAAGTAGTGGTGGCCTGGGGGCAGTGCTGCAGATGGAGCGGTCACCTTCAGGGACATACATCATGAGTCTTATGACAGCATCCAAGTCCTCTTGTGGTCACAGTTCATTTTGTAAAATATATGACGTGGGGGTTTCTGCGACCAGGCTGTCTGTCTTTATTCAAGTACTGCAAAAGATTTTTGCTCAAACGAAATAAAAACATTCTGACATCCCCCTCCTCACAATTCTCCATAAGGTGGCATTATTACACCATGCATGTACTACACATTCCTTCTGTCTCTGAATACCTTACTGAAATAGTCAAGACTCATTTACCACAGAAGGCAAACAGTACCATTTCAAAAGGATCTGAACCCACACAATGAGGTTGCACATCACCCTCCTGTGAAAGTTCAGTGTAAGGCCTCTCAAATGCAAGACCACAAAAAATTAGCTCAAATTATAATAAAAAAACCCAACAACAAAATAACCAAAGCCAACGAAATGATGAAACGGCACAAGTCATTCTACCAAAATAAACTCCCAAACAGAATGAATGTAGGGTGATGAGCTTTAGTCTCTCCCTGTCAGCTGTCAGTCTGTCTTGAATCGATGAAACCATCAGACACTTCCGTCACCCATTGAGGTAACTTGTGTTTTTTTTTTCTTTTAAAGTCAAGGCGCCTTTTGCTGATCCAGCTGCTGCTAACTAAAACAGGTACTCCATATCTGTGGCAGGATTCAGGTTGCACTTCTTATGGTGGGCAGTTAACCCTTTGGTAGTCAGTTGTCCACCTTGACAGGAACTGAATGAGAAGGCCGGCTTGGAAGTATGTCCTCCACCTCGCCCTGCGCTATCTTTTCCCATTGGCCCAGGTTCTCCCTGTAACACACACCGTTTTAGAGTCATAGTCTAAAATAAATACACCCATACCAGCATTTGGGTTTGCAATTGTGCAGGGAAGATTCATTAACGATAGGAAAGGAAGGAAAGGATTAGGTTTGAAAACACCCAAAGTTTTAACGTTGATGAGCTGTTGATCTCTGAAGTCGAAGCTCCGGGTTCGTAATGAGATTCACAAAGAAAAATTACAGTATATGTGTTCAACCAGACTTTAAGTAAAACACGGGGGGATTTATTTTTCTGAAATCTTCACCAACTGTGGTAACAACTTGTCGTGTAGTGTTTGCTACAGTTAACAGTTTAGCAAACCCTCTAGTTTCACTGCCATTGGAACTCATTTCTACATAAGTGCAATGACTTTGCAATATTCTTTCGTGACAAAGATGAAGGCATAAAAAATGCAAGGATTTGAACACAAATAACTACTTTTTAGCCAACTAGACACCTAGAGTTGACACATTTCACCGGTCACTGACATACCAGTCAAAGAGATCATCTGCAGTCTTGAGTCCATCAACATTCTGTTACCCACTAAATTTCTAACGTCTGTGTGCTGAGCAGTTGGCTACCTAATCCTCAGGTTAAAAAATTATGAGTAATAACGGACTTGGACTTGAACTTTAATAGCCAAATTTGGCACCATTGTGCATATGACAATTGAAATTATTCAATCTGCACTCTTAATTTTTTTAGTAGTTTTAACTATTCATATAATGTTACCATTAACTTTTGTTTTATGGAATGATGTTCTAGAATGATTTTAGAAGTGATTGTCTGTCAAGCACTTTAAATTACCTAGGTTACCAATGGTACGATGGTATAATAAACTTGCCTAGCCTAAATACTCAAACTAATAAACAGTAGTAAAATGGTAAAAGGGCACAGAACTATATTTGGTGTGTTCACTCTGAGGCAGTAAAACTGACATTTTCTAGGACAATTAGAAGCTTTTTTTAATCTATAAATAATTTTATTATAGTTTTTCACTGTGTAACAGTATAAAGGTACTACATAAATATCCCTTGCATTGTACAACAATATTTGTTGCTGTTGGTCATTTCACCAATAGTTCTGCAATTAAAAAAACATATCCTCAAAAATATATAGTACATATTGTTTCTTTTCTTGTATCTTAGAACATTTTGTGCGGGACAGTGTTTCCTGCAAAAAAATGATTAATGTTGCGCAAAACAACACAGTCTAGACACGACTACTATTGTTATACAGTAAATTATGACAAAGACAGAGATATATTTATCTATTACATCCACGTGTACCATCCAATGACTATAAAGTTATTTTATGGAGAAAGTAAAACATGTCTTTTCCTTGGGTTTAAAAAAAAGTCTTCCAAATTACACATTTTAAAAAACTGTGCAATCTATAAAACTGTTTCAAAAGTATTTTGTAGTGTTCTTCCCTTAGAAAGGCCAGTAGAAGATGGCATGATTTTAAAAATGAAGGTGAAAATCCAGCATTCAATGCTAATGTGCAATTTGTATCGCATGTATTCTCATTTACCACACACACCATTGGGTATGCTTGCATGATGAAAATTCAATTCAAAAATTGTGCCCTTCCATCAGTTAGGATAATAATGAACTGAGCATTATTGTCAATGTTATTATTTTTAGACAAATCTTCATACAGCTGTTGTTTTAACTGATTATGGTGCTTAGATTTGTATTGCATTGACAGCAAACTAAGACAATGAATGCTTTCACACGATGTAAGACAAAGTGTTCTATAAAGTACACATACTTGCACGCCTTTAGAAGTGGACTGGACGGAGGGAACAGCTCTGATAGTGTCGTATAACACGGAATCGCTACAGCATTGTAGAATCCCACCTATTTTCGGAAGAAAATAGAGATTATTACACAGCATCAGAGTCTATAGCATACACAAAAAGTAGAGCATATGCATGAGTGATGTGCTGACTTCATAGATGATTACTGGGGTCATGACAAACATACAGTACTTGGCCTGTGTAAATGTCCCACCAAGGTTAACTAAATGCAGTAGCTGTATTTAGTAACAAATATTATATTCCAATCTTTATTAATCAATTAAATCCCCTGATCACACAGTACATCAGCCAACACTGTTAATATTCATTATTTCTGAATGGTTTCGTCATCATTTGTCAAGACTTTTCAGAATAATCACGACTGTAACTACAAATGCACAGTGTCATTGATGACCACTATGTATTTCATAGGAGAAAGTTGTGGAAATTAATATGTGGTAGGAAGTTGGAAAAAAAATCACCCCAATAAACCTCAAACTCATTAAAAAATGTATATCAATGGTATTCATCTACTGTACATATTTAATTAACTAGTGACTAAAATGTGAAATTTAAAATGAGTAAAGTGGCTAAAAGTTGTGGTCTTACTTGGCCTTGAGGGACCTCAGCTTTCTTGTCTCTGTCCATCATTGAGATGGGCTGCATCCCAATCTTCTTCATCTCATCTCCCTGTGGTAAAGCAAGAAACACTACTTACAGAAAGTCTCGTGAAATTCTTGCAACATTTTATTATGAACAGGTGTACCTCGGCCCAAAACTCAGCATAGATGTCGTTGGCTGTGAGTCGCGTGATCTGCCATTGCTTGGTTACAGAGCACAGGTCACATGCTGTCATCATCAGACCAATCACACGGTCCCTGGAGGCGAGCACAGCTACATTGTCAGTGTGGGTGGTTATGTACTGTTAACTTCTATCCAGATGTGCGATGTAAACAAGCCTGGTTTGTTTTTTACATGCATGCAAACTAGGGATGCTACAGTACAAAGTAGTAGAGTACAGTCCATACCTGGGTAAGTGTACGGTTGTGGTATGTTTTTTTGCTTAAAGAACTACTTTTTCCTCCTCAAATTCTCTATTATTTTTTAATGTATGTAATTATTTTAAGCATAAAATTAAACTGCAATCTACTAGCAGGTAATTCTCCAAACAATAAAATTCTCAAATAAAAAAATAAATATTAATGTAGCATTTAGAAACATTTAAGTATATGGGAGCCACTTTATATTAAAGATGCTAAAACCAATCCAGTGTAGGTGTCACGTTTCGCTCGGCGCGGCATGGTGTAACACCCCCAAGGATGCAGAGAGCTGGACGTCAGGCAGGTAGGTTGGAGGAATCTTTTAATTATAATGCTGCGAAGCAGCGGCAGGAACAAAACAAAGATACGGAAGGAGGGAAAAAGTAACAAATGACAATGAGCCGACGCCCGACTGGCGCACGCACCTGAACATAAATAGCAGGAAAAAAGGTGCACATAATTAACTGAGTGAAGAAATTAGGAAACGGCTCAGAAACACAAGAAAACCAAAACTGTCACGATGACAAACACACAGATTGTGACAGTACCCCCCCCCTCAAGGACGGATCCCAGACGTCCTAAAAGTCCAACCGTCACAAGAAGACAAGAAGGGTGGCGGGAGGTCAGGTGGTGGGTCGCCGGCAGAACCCCTCCGGGGGTTGGCCAGGACAGAGACCCAAGTGAGGCCGGCGAGACCCCTCCGGGGGTCGGCCGGGGCGACGACGCAGGCGAGGCCGGCAAGACCCTTCCGGGGGTCGGCCGGGACCACGACGCAGGCGAGGCCGGCGAAACCCCTCCGGGGGTCGGCCGGGGCGACCACGCAGGCGAGGCCTAAGCAGGACTGGAATTTTATGTGTTGCTGGAGGCGCGACAGAAACGCACTGCGCCGTGGGAGGCGCGACAGGAACGCACTGCGCCGTGGGAGGCGCCACTGGAGGCAATGGAGCCGACGCCCTGGGAGGCGCCACAGGAGGCGATTGGCAGCATATGGCCTGCCGAAGCCGAAGAAAGCTGCCTAGGACGAGGAGTGGGTGGAGTCCTGTGGCGAGGTGCCGGTGTCGGCAGCTGCCGGGCTGCCAACGCCGATGAAAGCTGCTGAGGATGAGGAGGGGGCGGAGTCCTGCAGCGAGGTGCCGGTGTCGGCAGCAGCTGCACGTCCTCCACCGCCAGACAGGATGTACTAGCCCCCCCTCCCGAAGGCGGATCCCAGACGCCGTCCTTGTCCGCCCCAGGAACCAGGGAAGGGTGGAGGGAGGCTTGAAGGAGGGCATGTGACTCACCCCGTCGACGTCTCCGGTTCGGCACCGCCGGGTTTCTCCGATGGCGGCGGGCCGGGGTGTGCGTGGCGGGTCCCGGCCACACCCACGCCATCGGAATTAGCGTGCCGTCTGGCCCCCACACCATGTCCGCAAGCTCTTCGGGCGTGAATCTAGCCAATTCCTCTTCCATGGCTTTAAAAATCTTGATCGTCCAGAAATCGCTCTCCGCGAGGTCGTCTTCGTCTGGTCGGCTCATTCTGTCACGGTATCGTCGGCGCGGCATGGTGTAACGACCCCGAGGATGCAGAGAGCTGGACGTCAGGCAGGTAGGTTGGAGGAATCTTTTAATAATAATGCTGCGAAGCAGCTGCAGGAACAAAACAAAGATACGGAAGGAGGGAAAAAGTAACAAATGACAAAGAGCCGACGCCCGACTGGCACACGCCCATGAAAATAAATAGCAGGGAAAACAGGTGCACGTAATTAACCAAGTGAAGAAACGAGGAAACGGCCCAGAAACACATGAAAACCAAAACTGTCACGATGACAAACACACAGATCGTGACAGTAGGTTAGTATATTGTACTATATGCTATATAAGTTTTATGTTCTAGGTGACAAATCTAATATCTAATAGTGTATCTTATCAGAAATAACAATCTACACGATGTGGGCTGAAAACTTTGGACTACTCTGGTTTATACTATTTATGATCACTGGTGGCCGCAGGGTGGATGAATGGGTAGCATGTTGGCCTCACAGTCAGGGTTCAGGGTTCGAATCTCCGTTGGGCATCTCTGTATGGAGTTTGCATGTTCTCCCCATGTGTGTGTGGGTTTTCTCCGGGTACTTCGGTTTCCTCCCACATTCCAAAAACATGCATGTTAGTTTAATTGGTGACTCTAAATTGTCTGTAGGTGTGAGTGTGAATTGTTGTTTGTCTATATGTGCCTTGCCAGTCTAGTCCAGTCCAGGGTGTACCCCGCCTCCCGCCCAAAGTCAGCTGGGGTAGGCTCCAGCATACCCGCGACCCTAATGAGGATAAGCGGTATAGAACATGAATGAGTGAATGATCATTGGTGCAAGTGCAACAGTAAGACTTTGGGTTATGATTATTTTATTTTTCGTAAAGTTATTTGCCTGAAGCACAGACGGAGTCAATAATCACAGCATGCAGTAGCGTTCTCATCTTTACTGAACAATGACAGCACACTGCTTTCAGCTATGCACTCATTTTTGTCTGTTTACGGAGGTGAGTGTTCAAAAAGAGGTGCCCCGATGCCTCCCCACGTGCCGAGTTGCTTCCAAGTTGCGTCGGCACATCAGACGAGCGAGGCCACACAGCTGTTGTCACCTATACTCTCTGATTTATATTCTGTTACTGAATGCCTCACCTTTTCATCCGGTTAAGGCTGACTTTCCCTCACTTGAAATATGTAGAGTGTGGGAAATGGGACATTACATTGCGGGGAGGGCTTTTTCGGCAGCTTTGACAGACGCACACACACACAGAGTACAAAATGTACTCATCATTAAACATATTGAAAGAAACGTTCAAGTATAACCATAGTGATACAATGATTACAAGTAAAACATAATGCGCTACAATGCCATAACAACTGAACTTAACAATGTTTATAATGTTGCTGTGGTCTTACCTGTGCGAGTGGTTGTTGAAGTCCAGCACACCTGAGTTCATAAGCTCTGACAGCTGCTGGTGGTTGTTGAAGTAAAGGGCCAGGTCTGTGGCAATGATGGCCTTCCGGATGATCTCCAGCACCTGCTCGTACTCGCTGGAAGTCAGGTTGGAGAAAACATTGTGCCCTTCCAGCTATGAGAAACAAAGAGATCAATAAAAAAGCAAATGCTCCACTTATGAGGCGTTCAGCTCAGCTATGCTACAAGACATTGACAAGCCCACGACCATCCCTATGACCATTTCCTCAAGGATTTATTTTAAGACACAAAATCATTCACGTTCCAGAAAATCTGTTTGGAGGTCAGGGTACTTTAAGGGTTCTCTGGTTTAGTGGCCTGCTACATTGCTCCCTGTAAAGGTGCGTGGCCGCCAGCAATTGTTAGTACTGACTTTTTTTCCTGCAAACATCATCAACTTTGATGTGTGTGTTTGAGTTGCAATTTACATTCGAGTAATTTTACTTAATATTCAGAATTTGTTTCTAGGATTCATAATATTTTCTATGACACCTTTAACACATTATAAGCCCGTTCAGCACCTTACAACTGTAGTAAAATACATGCCTGTATCAATATAAACACATGCATACACAAAATAAAATAATTACAGTATGTGTGTTTTGTCGTGCGTTTTGGACTGTACTCCAGTTACAAATTAAACCTAAACAAAACACAAAATCTTGCCTTCAGATACTGACCAACCCATAACATTAAAAAACGACTCAGTTCGGATGGAAGGACACTGTCATCAAATACCTCGGAATAAAAATACCAAAAGACTTATCACAAACCTCTGACCACAATTACCCACACATTGCGAGTGATATTAATAGGGATTTACATCGCTGGTAACTTCCACAACCCAATAGAAATCACCAGATTGATGTGTTACTCAAACTGCCATTTCTCTTTCAGTACCTTCCAGTGGAAATCCTGGCAAAACATGGAATATGTTGAATGGAATAGGGATATAACAAACTTCATTTGGGAAAGGAAAAGACCAAAAATAAACTGCAAACATTACAGCTGCCCAAATTCAGGGGTGGGATGGCACTGCCATGTTTGGACGACTACTACAAAGCCGCACAGCTATGCTCCTTGATTTGCTGGTGCAAGAGGGATCACCTCCTACTGTACTCTTTCTAGTGGGGGAAGCCGAAAACCTCCCAACAACTCACTGAAAAACTGAATGTAGATACCTATGCGTAAGATCCTACTTTGAAAACCGTATTAAAACAAAGTGGAAGTAGGTCCTGATCTCATCAATATTTTTGTTGATACTACTAACAAAAAATAAATGAAAAATGTATTCTTCCCTACAAAAAGAGAAAGGTCTTTCCACTTCATTCAAACATGAAGCTAACTGAAGACGATTGGGCAAACACATGCAAGACACAATGTACAGCTAGCTCCCCGATGTAGAAAGAATTTATATTGAAGAACAACTTGAGGTACTTTATCACCCCCGGGATTAGGCAAATACAAAATAACAAACCGCAGGATGGGCGTTGTTGGAGATGGTGTGGTGAGAATTCAGCAGGTCATTGTCATTTTCTGGAGCAGTCCATTTATCTCCTCATATTGGACAGAGGTTTTTTCTACAATTAGGCAAATAGCAGATTGGAAATAAACTCTACGTTTGAGGTCATGCACCTGGGAAACATACCAGAAGAACTCAAAAGAGATGGGTACCTATTGCAGATACTATTGGCCGGTAATAAGAAAGCAATATAAAAAAAATGGTTGTCACTGGAACTGCCATCAACCAGTGAATAGAAAAACATAATTCAGGACACTTATATTATTGAGAAAATAACATTTTCACTGAGATATATCACAGACAAAGAGGGAAATATTGAAAGAAATGGCCATCCTACTGTAAGCATGAGAAACTGTGAGGTTGTATTACTGGAGGTATGTATAGATGTCATGGACTACGAATGGACTACAATGGACTTGAACACCAAGAATTATTGCGATAATGGTGAATGTAATCCCATTTGACACACTCCCATTTTATATTACATTTTGTGTATCCAAGTACACCCGCGACCCTAATGAGGATAAGCTGTAAAGAAAATTGATGGATGGTATCTACTGTAAGTACATTGGGCCTGAGGTACTGGCTAGGGACTGACTTTCTGCCTCTGCAAATGTTTATGTGACCATTGCTACACACAAACACACACATATACACAACATTGAAAATGGATGGATGAATTATCTATATAATATATTATCTATATATTTATATTAGGGATATTAGCCCAATATTGCATACAAATTTGTTATATTAGCATAAAAATATGTAATATTGGTGTCCTAGTAGGATGCCTTCTTGGAGGCCTGTTATTCCTACAGGATAGTGCCTGTGACATTCACTCTCTCTTTGCTCTTATAGCTGAGAGATGATGGATTTGAATTGTGCATTATCATGGTGCAACATAAGGTGATGTCATGGATGAATGACACGACAACGGGCCGCCTCAGGATCTCATCTCAATATGTCTGTGCATTCATAATGCCACTCGATCCATCCGATGTTTAAATCAGCAAACCGCTCACCCACATGCCCCGTCAGTGAGAGCACTCGGGAAGACAACACCTTTCCATAGTGCCAAACCCCGCTGAGTGTGCATTTGCCCACTACTGTAAAGTTGGTTATAACCACAAAGTATTCCAGAACCTAATTAGTGACTTAGCACTTAGTAACTTACTGAATTAATTCATTCATTTTCTATACCGCTTATCCTCATTAGGGTTGTGGGTATGCTTGAGTCTATCCCAGCTGGCTTTGGGCGAACGGCGGGGTACACCCTACACTGGTCGCCAGTCAATCACAGGGTACATATAGACAAACATTCACACTCATACTTATGGACAATTTAGAGTCGCCAATTAACCTAACATGCATGTTTTTAGAATGTGGGAGGAAACCCCACGCACGCACGAAAAGAACTCCACACAGAGATGCCCAACAGAGATTTGAACCCAGGTTTTCCAGATCTCCTGACTGTGTGGCCAACATGCTAACCACTCAACCACTTAGTGAATTCAGTGACATCTTAATCCATAGGGTTAATATGACTCCGGCTCACCCTTTGCATCTCTAAACACTTTAGTTTTTTTGGGAAGGCTTTCCCCAAGGGTTAGGAGAAAGTTTATACATTTTTTAGCGTCTTTGTGAGGTCAGACACTGATGTGAGCCCATTGTTTGACGAGAAGGCATGGCTTACCAAACTCGCTCATTCATATATAAACTTTGCTTTGTGCACTTATGTGAGTCATGCTGGAACAGGAGAGAGCAATCTCCAAACTGTTCCCGCAAGTTTAGGAGCATCCAAAACCGTTTTGGTATGCTGAGGCATTCAGAGTTCCTTTCACGGTTCCTTTCAAACCCAAACCCTCCACAGTGGATCTCTACCTGCAGAATGGAGACAGTCTGAGAGAAGTGGTGCTGCTCCATGGTGGAGGTGGAGTACAAAGCAGCCAGTGGGTGGTCAAACTTTTGCAGATAAGTGTTGCTGTACCCCCGATGATCCAGATCATGGCACAAGCATGCTATTAACAGCCCCTTCTTCTGTAAATCAAGAGACAATTCATATGATCACACACCACAGATACTCACAATAGTTCTACTAAAACATTTCCATCTCATACTCTATGAGCAGCAGACCTCTAGCTCTGTGAAAATCCCAGAAGTCTTCTGTAGAATGGCATACATACAGTGGGCCACAGTCACTGCGTGCTTCCAGTTGTGGTAGGGCACACGCCGGTAGTTCTTTCGTACAGACATGGTGAATCGACACAGTTTCTCCAGCTCAAAGCTAAACAGAGTTGCAAAAGGATAAACACATGTGACATTTAAATGTAAGGTACGCAGCATATTACCTGGTCTTTCCACAGGAATTGTGAACCATGTAGATGAAGACTGCAGGCCAGATCTCCTCAAATGGACTTATGTCAAAGTGAAACCTGGAGGAGACACAGAAGTGTACTGAAGGGCCTGTTAAGCTGTGAGCCAGTGTTCTTTTGTTGTTGGACCCCTGTCCCATGTAGACCTTGACACCACCCTGACTAGACCTGAAGTGTTTGAGCCTAAGACCAACCACAACTTTTTACCTTTCCACATTGATGGTGGCCTGATGGAAGTCTCTCAATAAAAACCCGGAGGTTTTAGTACAGACGATTAAGTTGTCAAAACAACAAAACAAGACCAAACTTAGTAAAAATGTTTGTTTCATTCCATATACTACTGACAACATTACTCCCAAATTCCAGATACAAATATTTTTAACAAAAGCATCATAAAACTTTGTTTCTTTGTATTATCATTTTTTAACAATCAAATACTAATGTTTTAACTTATATAGTTGGGAAATAATATTTGGTGAAATAACTTATTTTTAACTACAGCTTTTATGCTCTCCACCAGTCAAAATTTAAGGAGGTCTCTCAAGAGTTTTCCAGAGCTGTAAAATTAGGGCAGTAACATGTAAAAAGAGGGTCAGTATATTTTCTGAGAGCACTGTTCACCACAGGGCTATGCCAATCCTGCATGCCTCATTAGGTAAAACCCATTAAGCATTCGAGGACGGTCACTCACATTTCGATCTCTTTATAAATGGGAGTGGGAAGGTTGAGCTGAGTGAGCGTTTTCCATTCTTCTGAGGT
The DNA here is from genome assembly GCA_024372805.1 of Oostethus manadensis. Lineage (NCBI taxonomy): Eukaryota > Metazoa > Chordata > Actinopteri > Syngnathiformes > Syngnathidae > Oostethus > Oostethus manadensis. The sequence goes on along the minus strand of QODF01000137.1, from coordinate 1,153,321 downwards.
GCAGATGCTGTGGTAAGACAGTTTTTCCATTGTCACTCTGTAAATGCATTCAGAGTGGCGAATTCGGTGGTACATCTAAACATAGACAGACAAAGCAAAGGTTTGGATAAACATGAAAGTATGACGAAACATTTCATAACTATTTACTCAATCAGGGGTTAAGATAGGTCGCATTCTGCAGTACAAGAACATGCTTGGATGACTTTGATGTGGAGGAGCCTGTGGATAATTTAGCAACAATTGCCAGACACAGTAATCCTAAACTCACAATAATTTTGTAATTGTTTCAGTTGTAATATAATGAAAAACAAAACAACAAAGACATTTCTGGAAAATTTGTTTGCAGAGAAAGTTATATTACGAGAATAAAAGCAAATTATTATGGGAATAATGTCATTATTATGACAATAAAATCAACAAGTTGTAAGCTATATTTTAAAAAAACAGCAGAAATAACAAAAATATGAGTCATTTTACAAGAATAAAATATTATCAGTAAAAATATCATTTTAGTAGCATAGAGTTGAAATATTCAAGAAAAAAATTGTTTTTTGTTTGGAATTCTATAAGAATACAAAATTAATTTGTGATTTTTGGAAACATGGGTTGGGGTAAAAGTTATAAAATTATGGAAATGAAGTCATATTATTACAAGAAGTTATTTTACAAAAACTATTAAAGAGGAAAGTTGAAATATTTGGAATATAAAAAAACAACAGCAAAGATAGAAAAAGTGAGCAAAGGCTAAAGTTCATACTAACAATACGCTTGTTTAACTATATCACACAGCTGAGATGTATTTTCTTCTTGAAATATGTATGATAGATCTATATGTGCTGGTTTACAAAATTGAAGTGGCCTTTGCATCCTCTCATTTTTCAGTGTGTGGCCCTCTGTGGAAAAGGTTCGGACACCCCTGTTGTAGACTTCTAACAGCAATGCATTTTGTTAAAATTGCAATGAACACATTCCCATTCTCTTATCTACAATTGCCACAGCATGTGAGCGTAATTGTTAATTGACTCACATTTGCACAGTGTAAGGCCAGGGCACAGAAGACAGCAAACATCTTAAAGTTGTTCTCATCTGTTTTAGTGAAGGCACTTCCGCTTAACTTGTTCACCATCTGCACCACACCAATAACAGTCCCCCTGCTCACAATGGGCATGCACAGGATGTTTCGCGTGGTGTAGCCAGTTTTAAGGTCCACCTCTCTGCCAAACCAGAATAAATCAGTTAAGTGCTTAAGTTTACGTAATGTTAAGAAGGTGAGTTGTTCATCAAATTCAGTAATATCATTAAAAAGTGCGTTTACCGGTTGAACCGTGGATCTGCATAGGCATCTGGGATGTTTAAAACTTCCCCTGTCCGAGCCACTTGGCCAGCTATTCCTTTCTCTATCGAAAACCTGCAGGGTCACATGAGGGTGGAACGGTCACTAAACATGCAAATCCATTCTGATATTGATATTTAAACACAAAAAGTCATAGACTTTAGTGCACGGAGCACATTAGCACCATCAATCATTGAAAAATGAAGTTGAGAACTTTTTCAAATTGTAACCAAGATTGGTAGGAGGGAACACACCTAATTTCTTTGGTTTTCGTAAAGACTGGCTTGCCTTCTTTCTCCTCGCCAATATCGAACAGGTCAGAATACAGTTCTTTGTTGTTTTGATCTACCTGGAAGAGTGCACACCTGTCGGCATTCACCAGGTTTTTTGCATATATCTGCAAAGACAACAAAGTAAAAAAATGTCAAATACGTGCAAATGATTACATCAGATACAGTGGAACACACTTAAGGGAGCACAAATCAAAATTTGGAGTTTGAACTTGAGTTGTACATGTTCTAGGGCTGTGCTCCAAATTGCACACTTCAATTGAGCATTTTAACAAACTAAGCACATGTACTAAGTGCACACGTTACATAATATACATCTATAAAAACAAGCGTGGAAGAGGCCAGAACGCAGTCTAACCTTACCACACACTCAGTTTAGCTAAGTTCAGCGAGCGTCAAACTCTGCATACTTGTTTTTTTTTCTTTTTCTCTGGCTTTATTGTGATATTTATTACAAAACAAAGACCAGCTTGAACCATTTGTGAACATCATAGAACACATAGAATAATAGAACATAGTGAATAGAACATGAGAAGAGAACACCATTAAATAAGACTTCAGCTTCAAAACTTCAGAAACGGGGTATACATAGGATCTCAACCATACGATCAAATTGATCCTGAATTGTATTTGTCTAATATTACTTCATGATATTGCTTAGTCTGTATACAGCATTAATTATACATCATACAGTGGTACCTTGGTTAGTGTCAGAAGATCCAACTCAAACAAAAACGGACTCTAACCAAAACGAATTTTCCCAGGGAAAATAATGTAAATCCAATTAATCCGTTGCAGACACCCAAAAAATTTAACACAAAACTGATTTTAAAAATCAAAATAATTATAGTTTTACATGCAGAAAATTATGCTAAATAATTACAACTGAACATTTAATATCACTTAGCTAGTGTTGCAAGCGGGTGGGAAATTATGCTTGGAGGGCAATCCTCTTTTCAACTGCTAATGCAGTAACGGGCAGTAAAGGTCTTTTTAACATGCACAGTTTTACATTCAAAAGACAATGCCACAAACACGGCATACGAATTGGAGAAGAACATTTAACATAACTTTTACCTAGTTTTGCAAAAATGGAGGGGGAGGAGAGGAGATTATGCTTGGAGGGCAATCCCTTCTTTTTAATATATATGTTACTAGACTCACGTTGCACAAAAAAGATGCTGCATATGCCCGTTTTTTTTACTTTTTAAATGAGCCTCTGCTTGCTTTAAATTCATGAACAAACTCGGTCTTTGCAGGCGTCTTCTGTGTTTGATCCAGCAGCCTCACGCTGTCTGCAGGTTAGCTCAGGCTAGATCCCGCAAGACAGCCACAATTTTTTAACACCTTCTATGGCTTGTGATCTCCGTTTTGTTAACACTGTTACTTCTTTCACAAAATTAGCTCACTTGATTACATTGTTATTCTTCAGCATGGTACTTAGTGTTGATGAGCGCTTCAAGTATCCTGCCAAGAGTGGCAACATGATCATAATCCTCCAAGTTGTTCTTCTTTCTTAAATTCAATATAGGTTTTCACTTTTTTTGGAATGTTGCTTTCAATTGCAAGCTATTTTGAACTCAACCTTTATCTTTAGGTTTGTCACACTCACTAAAAAAATGCACTGATAGTAGTCATCAACGCGAGGCCACTTCATTGCATTACATGGACTGCATGTGCCTTACAGGCTGCCGTACCTAAAGATGAACTGAGTATTGTGAAATTTCATCTTTGTCTTGAATAAAGTGGGCAAATGCAGGCCAAAGCTACATTTTTACACACATTTTGCATGTTAACTGAAAAATGCCCTAACCGAGGTGGACGTTAACCAAGGCACCAATATTTCCTATATAATCTATCTATCTATCTATCTATATTTAACTGTGGATTTTTTGTAATATTTTAGTATTTTTAATTTAGCATTCATTGTATTTATTTATAATTTTGTTATTACAATTTATAATTATTATTTTGCCATCTACCATTGTTACACGCTCTCTTTTTTGCTCTACTGATTAGAAAATGGTAGCATTTAAACATAGGAAGTGAACAAACTGTCTGTAATTGTTGAGATATGGAGACCTACTCCTTTTTGAACATGGTGAATTGTGTAATGGTAAACATGTGATTTTCCTCAATGAAACTTGTTGAGCATGTTTGAAACTTCACCATACAACTTGGTAATAGTTGAATTTATTTGAATATGCATACAAATTACATTAGAACACTTCACACAATACAATTAACAGTTCTACATGTCCAAAAGGAGTAGGAAGAAACAAAGCTTATTTATCCAACCCAATCCGCTTTATTTCAATTTCAATACATTTGTTCATTTCCTGTATTCCAAATGTACTCTTTGGAAATTTAAATACGTACAAAAATGAAAAGGTAATGTTACACTGTGGAAAAAAAGTCAGCTAGTCAGTATATACGTTTTGTAACTGTCTTAATAAATAGTAATAAATAGAGAAAGGGCAGTTGGATAATGAGTGAGTACAGGCAATGTACTCACAAAAAATGAGAAGAGTTAGTAATAAGTGTAATAGTGATTAGATGTAGCATTGACAATAACAGACAAAACAGAATATAGTTAGATAATGAGTGAGTACAGACAATGTACGCAGAGAAAATGAATACATGTCATTAGACATGGTATTGGGTACACAGTATTTCAGGACACTTCTTCCTTGTATTTTGTAAACATCAACAGCCTGTACTGTTTCTTGAAATCAGTCATTTTAGTGCCTTGTTTGAGTTCCTTATTCAACCCATTTCATAATTAGATTCCACACACCCAAATGCTGAAGGCTTTTAGCGTTGTTCTCGCATGTGTTGAGTAAAAATCGTTCCTCAAGGTCGAAAGCGCTGTGTAACATTTTGGGTAGCAGGTTATTGTTTGCTTTATGCATGATTTTAGCTGTTTGAAAATTTCAGATCAGTGAATTTTAGTCATTCTGATCCCTAATGAGGATAAACAGCATAGAAAATGGATAGACGGGTATGTATGTTCTCTATATGCAGCATCATATACAGATACAAATGTTAAATGTAACTTAAAACATTGCTTGTACAGATGATTGTGATTATGACAAGTTGGCCATGGAATGGATTATTTTCATTTTCAATTTCCCATGGAAATAAAGTAGTGCAGTGTAAACATACAGTACATAATATAATTGAAGTCAGACTTGTATCTTTGACCGCAGAGAAGAATGAACAGAAACCAACTTAGAGAAGTGCGCTTACCATAATATGTTCAAGTAGAGAATCTATTGCCACAATGTTATCAAAGTAAGTTCTGTGAAAAAAGAAGAAATGGTGCATTGAGATGTTTGTCAAAAGGGAAGCTCTGATGATGTTACATTCAGCATTTACTCCCTTAGAGAAAAACTACATTTAAGGCACATTCAAATCGATACTGACTTTTGGTATTGCAGCATTATTGAGCATTCCAACAACAGCAAAGCTCTTACTTTGACACATCTAGTAGGAAGTCATTTAGCTCGGTTTGCTTTGCGAGGCCTCTGCACACCTAAAACAAGAAGAAGTAGGTCGGGTCACACGTGAAATCATCACTTTTCCCATACCACACATGCAGCGTCCTGCTTGTACTGTAAACACGCCAAGCGTCTGTCTACAGTGACAGTGTTTTGCAGAAAGCAGCCAGCCCAGGAGTGTAGTGTGCTGCAGTGCTATGCAGAGGTCCACAGTGGCCCCTCCTGCAGTGGGACACTGTTTCTCTGAGGTGTTATGCTATGGGTTCATATAAAAACAGTGCTTGGCCGTAATGACGTCCTTGGAGACCTGTTTGTTGAATCTATGGCTTAGTTGATTGGACAGGGCCGGGTCGCAACCCCGTTCTTGTACACAGTGGATTTCCCCATTAAAAACAGCAGTACAGAACCAGAACAAACAGAGGCAACAATATCATAATAAGTCGGGCAGTCAGGATTTACACGGTTCCCAAACTGGTATTGAGTCAGTTACATTCTAGTGTATTTGCCACAGTGTGCACTGGTCTCTTCGGATGTTTGCTCACCTGTACTTGATGAATGGCAACTGACGCCCATGCTAGGTTAGCTGTAGCAACCTGAAAAAAAGAAAAGCTTACCTTCCAATTACATTAATGATGTAAAAAATGTTAAGAGCTGTGCACGTTATATAAAGATTCTTTTGTTACTGTCATTCATTGTTGTTCATGTCATTAGAGTACGTCAAATACTTCAGCCATTCCACGTACTCGTACATGTAGTGATGGAGCATCTGGTGTGTTTAACACTGCACAATTTTGTATAAAAGTAATACAGGTGGTCCTTGGTTTTACAATATTCCGTGTTATGACCTTTTGTGGTTACAAAACACGCTCCTATAAATTAATTATGAACGTAATTTTGGCCTGTAAAAATAACACTCGCTCGAAGGGGCTTAACAATTCATCTATTACATTGAATGTACTGTATGGATTGATGCATTGATTTATATTCCTATGAGCCAACTACAGTGATCTATGTTCAGCAAGTTTCCATTACGGACAACATATCAATCTAACATCATTTAAAAGGTAATCAATCGATTGTATCAATACTATGAAATAAAGCATTGGATTTAAGCGCGGCAGGTTTTAAAAAGATGTGTGTGCGTTTATTTTTAGCACTTTTAATGATAAAAACTTTAAACGTTACTCGTGTAACAGTTTGATTTGGAGTAAGCTGATTAGTCATGCCTGTTGGTTGAGGTGCAAGGAGGACATCATGTAAATGGGACTGTTGTGTACTATCCCATTAATTATCCTTGAATCGTATTGGCAACCACAAATTGTGATATGAATCAAATTGTAAAACGAGTCATCATACTCCTATTTGCTCGATTACTAGTTACGCGTGTGGTGTAACAACACCCTATGTGCGGTTCATGTGCAGCTACACTCAGGGTGTCATGAGAGACCCAGCTCCCGAGATGACAATGAGACAAAGCAAGATTTTAACATTAAAAATTTAACATGTTGAAATCAGTGAAATTATTCCGTTCCATTCCGTTCCTTTTCCCTCTTATACGAGTCTGGTTCCCGGGGGTAGCAGTCTCAGTATGAAGGTCTAGACTTTCCAGTCTCCGGTTACCTCTTCCTGGTCCACGGGGAGGACAAAAAAGCGTTCCCAGGCCAGCTGTGAGACATAATTCCTCCAGCGTGTCCTAGGTCTTCCCTGGGGCCTTCTCCCGGCTGGGCATGCCCAAAACACCTCACCATGGTGGCGTCAGGGAGCTAGAAGCCCATGCCACTTCAACTGTCTCCTCTCGATCTGAAGGAGCAGCGGCTCTACACCGAGCTCCTCCTGGATTGTCGAGCTCCTCACCCAATCTCATATTGTAAAACGTCCTACGGAGGAAACTCATTTCCACCACTTGTATCCGCAATCTTGTTCTTTCGGTCATGACCCAAAGCTCATGACCGTAGGTGAGGGGGGGAACATATATCAACCACTAAATAGAGATCTTTGCCTTCCGGCTCAGCTCTCTCTTCACCATGACGGTCCGGTACAGCGACCGCATCACTGCAGACGCTGCACCGATCAGTCTGTCGACCTCACGCTTCAACCTACCCTCACTCATGAACAAGACCCCGAGATACTTGAACTCCTTAAAGACCTCACTCCCAACACGCAAGGTACAATCTACTTGTTTCCAACTGACAACCATGGGCTCGGACTTGGAGGTGCTGAGTCTCATCCCAGCAGCTTCACACTCTCAACTCAAACTGCTCTAGTAAATGCTGAAAGTGATGAGGCCATGAGGACCACATTGTCAAATAGCAAATAGCAGAGACGAGATCTAAAGGCCACCAAACTGGACTCCCTTGACGTCTTGACTGCGCCTACAAATTCTGTCCACAGAATCGGTGACAAAGGGAAGCATTGGTGGAGGCCAACGTTCACCGGAAACAAGCACGACTTACTGCTGGCAGTGCAAACCAGGCTCCTGCTTCGATTATACAAGCACCAAATGGCATGTAGTAGCGCACCACCAATCCTGTACTTCCGGAGCACTCCCCATAGGACACGTCAAGGGACGTGGTCGAATGTCTTTTGCAAGTCCACAAAGCACATATGTATAGACTGGTTGGGCAAACTCCTACATACCATCAAGTACCCTTGGAAAGGTGTAGAGCTAGTCCAATAATTTTTCATAGAAAATGCCAGGATGCAAAAATACAGTTGTATCAATTTCACACTTAATTTTTATTTATTTATTTGTCCTGTCTAATCCCCCACCGTAAATCTCAGTCTTAGATGAAGGTGAATAACAGCCTTGTCTCCAGCGTTATAATCTTGTGTGTTTTGCGTGGGTGGAACTGACCTCCTGGTGGCTGAGGTTGAAAGGCTCTTTGCCCCAGTGTCGATGCAGCTCCAGGATGGCAATGAGGTCCCCAATGGCAGTGAGGATAGGGAGGCACAAGACAGAATGAACGCGGATCCCTGAGTCTTGCCCTGTGCCGTCTGGGAAGCGCTCGTCCTGGAAAATGTTTCCAAAGTAGTCTGGTTATGGTCCACTAACATTTTGTTTTTTTGCTTTTTTGAATTTCATTCTGGAATTTGTGGAACGGTGCTTGAGAAAAATGTCGACTGAATGTACTGACGCACGGATTTACATGTATTACTAAATTGTCACAAAAGCCCATTGGTCTCTGTCATGAGTTATTCAGTAGATTAACAGATAATAACCTTACCCCCATGATGTCTTCTACTAAAAGTGTTTTGCGAGTCTTGGCAACATGAGCTGCAATGGTTGTTCCGAATGTAATGGGGCCCGAAGGAATGAGGCTTGGGGGACCATCCTTGGCCCTCGTTGGGGTGAACAAACATAAACTCTGTGTGCATGCCAGCATGGGAAAGAAAAGATAACAGTGACAGAAAATGATAATTTAGGGTTATTTAGAAAGTATGTCAATTTAAAAGACTGATACACTTACATTGTTGCATTCTCCCAAAAAGTAAAGTGCAAATCCATCAGCTTTTGTTGCTGCAGGTAAAAAGACACAAGTAATCAGATTAGGAAAGCTGAAATGCAACAAGACAGCATCCTTAAACAGTGGAGGAAATAGGAATTACATCTTCTGTGGATTTTGGAATTTTATAGTAGGTTTATTTTGACAAAGAGAGACAGAGCGACCATAATAAACGCAGAAGAACTAGCATTAAATAAAGTTTAAACATTACGTTGTATTTGAGTGAGAGAAATATTTGATCCCAATGGAAAACATGGCTCAGTAATTGAAGAAACTCTTGTTGGCAAGCATAGAGGTCAGACGTTTCTTGGTCACGATGGTTGCATACATCAAAAGAGGGTTTTGGTCCCAGAAAAAGTTCTATGGCAAACTGCTTCAACCTCCATGTTTGTTGTTGGAGTCATATTTAAGCATTTCTTCAACAAAATCAATGACAAAAATTTGATCTAATCTGACCATGTCACATTTTCCCGAGCCTTGTTCCATACATGCATAGGAGCCAAGATTTTCTGGTGGTAGTAGGGAACATTCTAGTCTTGTGCATCTCTACAATCTTGTCCCAGAGATCCCTTGACAGCTCTTTGGTCTTGCGATGGAGGTGGAGAGGTTTGAATGGAAGCTGCTGATTCTGTGAGGTGTTTTTTAATCCGTTGTGATTAAGAGTAGTTTGTGTGCTTCATGGGCACATAAGTGATCTGTTGGGGTCAGAATGCTTGCTAGTTTATAGGTGACCAAATATTTATTTCCCTCGATGAAATACAAATTTATAAGATTTACTTAATGCTTTTTCTGAATGTATTTCATTTTGTCTCTCTGTTAAAATAACCCTATTATACGTACAAAATTTCCTCACTATACAAGCTATACGTCCCGCAGAAACATTGTTGTTATCAACGCTGACAGCTTCATTTTAACAGATGCTTATATTGTATTTAATAAAACATCATTTTGGATGTAAGCCACGAGTGTCCAAAGTGCAGCCCGGGGGCCATTTGTTGCCCATGGCCGTTTTTTTTTGTGACTTGCGGCACATTCTGAGAATATAATGTAACAAGAACATATACTAACAGCAAAACAGAAAATATCAACAGTGATTTTACAAGAATTATTCATTCTTTCATTCATTTTCTATACCGCTTATCCTCATTAGGGTCGCGGGTATGCTGGTGCCTATCCCAGCCGACTTCGGGCGAGAGACGGGGTACACCCTGGCAGAATTATGTATTAAGAATTAATATTATGAAAAAAGGTGAATAATTAAATGTCAACATATTCAAGTATAACGCGTCATTATATTAAAAAGAAAACGTCATGTCATTTTTTTAGCATAAGGTTGAAACAATACAAAAAATGTTATTTTTAAAGCTGCAGTATTATGAAAAACAACATAACAATTTTTTTTTTTTTAAGAAAAATAGGTTGTACAATTACAATCTTAAGTAAAAAGATTATGGTAATAAAGTCATAATTGGTGGAAAAAAAAGCAGATGAAGCAGCAGAAATGAAAAAAAAGCTGTAATTTCACAAGAACAACGTAAAAATACCTATCTATCCTAATGACTGGAAAAGTCGCAATTTTATGGGAATGAACTCGTAATATTAAGACATGAGAAAAAATAATATTTTAGTAATAATGAATTACACTTGTTATGCGCTTTATCAAAGCCTCTCAAAACGCGTACACTGAGGTCATCATTATTCATTCACACCACACATGGTGAAGGTAAGCCACTATGTAGCCACAGCTGCCCTGGGGTTGACCGACGGAAAGCGAGGCTGCCAGTGTGTGCCATTAAACACCGACACTCACACACACACCACTTTCATACTGTAGTAGCATAAAGGTTAAATGTTCATTCATTCATTCATTCATTTTCTATACCGCTTGTCCTCATTAGGGTCACGGGTATGCTGTAACCTAACCCAGCTGACTTTGGGCAAGAGACGGCGGTACACCCTGGACTGGTTGCCAGTCAGTCGCAGGGCAGACATACAGACATTGACACTCACATTCATACTTATGGACAATTAAACATGTTTAATCCAAGATGAAAAACCAAAATAAGTCTTTCACCTGTTTTAATGATGTTGCAGAGCTCATAGAGCAACAGCTTGTTGTCTCCTCCAGTGTCCATGCGCTGCTCCATGTAGCTGTTGAGTTCATACACCACGCCCTGCATGTTTGCATCCTGGTACTGCTGGACACAACACACAAAATTACATTGCATAATCTCACCACAATATATTGTCCCTATAAGGCTGTAACAGCCATGAAATGTACACAACACAATGGTAAGCTTTGTTTTTTGAATGAACTAGGATTATTTTCTGTTTTCTGGTTTAGAAAGACAGAACTTTTCATCACAACATTTACCCGCCATGTCACCCTTAAACTCTGCGCTCATTGCTGAATTCTAGCTGAGGGATCCTCCCCACTGCATCCCGAGAGGGGGCCATCGAAGTCTGACAGCTTTGATTAAAGCACTGGCGAGCTTTGAAGCTCACATTCATCTTAAAAGTGCGCTTATGTAAGTGGCAGACCTCCTGCCTAGTGAGGGGCCAAAGACCTGTCATGTCTGTGACTACCGGGAGGGTGAGGCGGCGGCGTGGAGAGAGGCGCACTAGAAAGCCTCTCCCTTGAGATCCATTAGGCCCTCCCACATCCTGTTTCAACAGACGTATGCATGACGCACCAAAGGGCTGAGTGACCCTCATTTTTCTGACGATATGGGTTTGTAAGTCTCTTTCATTGAGGTCACAGAACCAACTGAGAACCAACTGAGCTCTGAGGCATCAGAATAAGGTGTGAGCTACAAAATAGGAGAGTCAGACATATCTCACAAATGTGTTTACGGTTTTCTCAAGACAAAGATATATACTATATATACTATTACCGTCCTAAAATAGATGGCAAATAAAATGTTGAGATGTGGAACAATGCCAGACAAAAGATAGGTATTTGTGTGTAAACAAATAAATGAAAGCATAAATTGACAAATCACATGTGAAGTCTGCCAAATATACAGTACCTTCTAACGTCAAGTCACATATACACTAAGTTCACTTAGCAACACATACCCTGGTGACTTCCTTTGACGACAGGTCATCTGTGAAGAGAAACATATATTTATTACAGAAAATGATGACGATGATGACCAGGAACGCTGAGACATCAAGAAAAACACACTCAAACCAGTTTTCAACTAAAATTGCCACCAAGGTTTTGCCACAGTTCTTGTTCACTGCCTACGTTATTATATAATATTGCTTGTAACAAACTATTATATTTTGCCCTTTGGTACGTTTATAGCTTTGCGTGTTTATTCAGCCACCTTGGCTCACACACCCAAGACCAAATTTGCAGGGGTGGACACACTTTGGCCCCTGGACCACATCCGGCCCACCAGGTGTTTGAATGTGGTCTGCCAGACACTTCAAATGTCTTTAATATAAACTTTTGACATACAATGTAGGAGCATGACTTGCAAATTGTGAAGAGTAAATCTTTTATTCGCAGTGATCCAAAAAACTACCTAACCCATTGTGCCAAAAACAAACAAAACAAAAAAATTCAACAAATATGATACACGCAACTTAAGCTATCCAATGCACTGACTCGTAAAAACAGACTAACGTCCATATGCAGTACTCTTAAATAGTTTTATCGTTCATTGTTCACATTGTATATCACACAACCTTTATTCATGCACAGTATATTCTTATACTGTGTTTCTTATTCAGTAAAAAAAAAAAAAAAAAGTAAACAAAAATTTTGTTGATGTGGTATGATGTTTAGTGTGCTCCTGAAAAAAACGGACGCATGAATCTGTATAATACCTTTATAAAGAAAATAGGACAAATAATTCCAGGTGTACTGCTACAATTATAAGCATAAATTGTGTATGTGTATCAAACATATTGTCAGGCCCCCCGGCCTATTTTGTTAAGTCAATGTGGCCCGGGATTTAAAAAGTTTGCCCACTCCTGGTTTACACAATACTATGTCTAAATATCCTGTAAGGCACATTCATTTGGTAAACTCAAAAGAGAATATTACACAAGCTAGTCTGTTTGCGCTGTACTGTTATCTTTATGTTGAAAGGAGTGCCCAAAAAAACCACCCCACACGTTGATTTTTTTATTCAGTGCGACTGCTAAATAATTTGCCATGGGGCCAAAGAAAGCTGTCAGTGCTCCCAGCTTGGGAAAAATGAGAAGCACTATTAAATTCAAGAAATAACTCATTGCAAAATACAAAGATGTCTGTGTGGCAAAGCTAGCCAGGATGCACTGGAAGAAAAAAGAAGAAATCAATTATGCTAATGTTGTTATTGGTGTGGTGTGTCTCTCTTTCACCTTGCCCTTCTTTTTTTAATGTAATTGGTAAGTATTTTTCATTTCTGCATATAAAACAATAACTATTATCTATAAAATGTATTTTAGTTAATATTTTTGGGTGTTGATTAATTGGATTTACATGATTCCTGTAGGAAAAATTACGTCGGATTTCATACGCTTGGCACCTACAAAAGTTCCATCTCTTCTTCTGGAAAAGAATAAATTATTTGAAGTCTATACACAAAATACTACTTGACCACTTGGGACTACAATCTTCAGTGTCCCAAGACTTCAAGGGAATGAGGAAATTACTAAATTAAAATAATGACTACACATAGGGCTCAAATTGTGGATTTATACTTCCTTCACTTTCACTAAGGGAGTCATTTGTTTTAATTGCAATGCTATTACAAACAAAATCCAGAAATAAATCATTTAACTTGACAATTGCACAATTCCATTCTCTGGAGCAAATTCCTGGTGGGATTACAGACCACTGGGAAGACAGCAAACAATATGAATATTGACTTTGGATGTAGACAATATGTGATGATAGCCAATGACAACAGTTAGTGGATTTATATTCTGGGAGTGCTACTTGGGATGAAAATAAAATCATTCACACAGGTTGAGCAGTCCTCAGCGCACGAGTCAACAGAGCACAAGAACAGAAACATCTCAGATCTCTTTGATAACATTTCATGTGATCCAACCATGCAAAGCCTCGGGTGCATTGGAGGAGAAGAAAAAAGATCTATTGAATTGCTGACTCAAGCGGCTGCGAGCATTGAAACAACCCTCTGTGCATGTGAAGAAAGAATTACAGGCGGATACATTGTTTGCTGTTTTAAACATGCCTCCCTGAGTTTCCTAACTTAGCCGTGAGAGCTATTTTAGAGTGAACCCCTGTTCATGTGTGACGTCAAACTGAGGACAAGGGAGCTGCACTTAAAGAATGCAAACCCTTGGAGGAAAAAGAAAAAATACGTCCTATTCAGGCAGTTTGTTTTTGTAATGACATATTGATGCCAGGGACCAACTTGAACCAATTAAATACACGTTTCCTTACTTGCAAAATAGTCCAATATACAACTAAATGGCGTGCAACACCACCCAACCGAACACAACTCAGGAATTGATGTGTTGTGTTACATGGGATGTGAGGAGTGCAATGCAATATTTGAAGAAACAGTTGTAAACACAATAGTGAAAAGTAATGCAATGTTCCGTCATATTAGTACTGTATTGACAGTTTCAGCTATCTCTGGAGCCAAGTGCTAGCGTCCATATTTCCCAGTGACAAGAGACTAGTCTGTTTTAATGGCATCCCATATTTTCAGGGACCTGCTTTGCTTACAGTAAACACAGTAGCAGAGGGCAGGCATGTTATTAGAAACTATTCAACCAGATTCATCCGTCTACCAACTCTGGATCAGAAAAGTATGGAAATTAGAAGGCAAATAAATTGATCTTTATAATTTCTGAAACAATTTATTTTTTAGTTTTATGTAAAATCAAAAGTGAAGCTGTTAACTTTTTCGTTTGATCGTTTTTTAAAGATGAAGCAGCCAAAGGGTGTGTGGCACTACTCTGGATTAAGACCTTTCACCTTCACAGAATTCATCTATAGGAAGCATCTAACTTGCAGGATCTTTGACAGGAGCTTTATTGTTCTGCCGCCAAAGTTACACAATCCCCCACAGGATGCTGAGCGGTCAGTGACTCAGCGCTCGATACAGGTTGGCCTAGTGGTCCTGCATCGACCTCGTTTATGGAGGACATGCTGGCTATGGTAGAGGTCTTCTGCTGAATTCTAGCAAACTGGGGAGTCAAGCATGTCAGCCCTTCGACGAGGAAAAGTGCAACAGAACGCCAGTTGGAATTAAACTGACCTATACCAACTTTACTGAACTAATTAATCTTACATTGCACAAAAATGGCAGCCATGTAAGAACGGTTAAACATCAAAGTAGGCTGTCCTCACACTCGGCCAATCGCACCTTGCCTTGGCTCACTTAACACCTAAAGCACGGTACGTTTGGCTAGCGTTAGTGCACTTAATGGGGCCCAGGTGCTTTAGGTGTCCCCTTTTTTCTGCCAATGTGAAGAGGTAGTCTAGGCCTCAGCAGAACTTATGCACACGCACATAAATGCATGCAATGTAGCAGGGTCATTGAATGAAGAAAGTAATGCGACTGTTCAATGCAGATTCCTAATGATATTTATAATAGAAGTAAGATACAAAGACTCAAAAGGATCCAATAGTCAAACCTACAGCATACTGTGTGCGGCAACCTGTCACAGTACCAGATTTTGCTAGATAATTGTCCTACAAATTATTGCCGATAAATAATAATTTTGTTCACGTTATTTTGAGACCATGTTTTTACGAATGTAATGATAATATAGGAATCATAATGTGAGTACATCGTATCAAAAGCAATTAGTTTGCAATAAAATTGCACCTAAATAAAAATCAATTAATCACCTCCATCCATCTTTTCACCACGACAGACCGGTGCAGAGTCCGTATCACTGCAGACGCTGCACCAATCCGCCTGTCCATCTCGCGTTCCATCCTTCCATCACTCGTGAACAAGACCCCGAGGTACTTAAACTCCTCCACTTGAGGCAGGACCTTATCCCTGACCCGGAGATGGCACTCCACCCTTTCCCGGGCGAGAACCATGGACTCAGACTTAGAGGTGCTGATTCTCATCCCAGCCGCTTTACACTCAGCTGCGAACCGATCCAGGGAGAGTTGAAGGTCACTGCTTGATGAAGCCAACAGGACCACATCATCTGCAAAAAGCAGAGATCGAATCCTGCAGCCACCAAACTGAAACCCCTCAACGCCCTGGCTGCGCCTAGAAATTCTGTCCATGAAAAAAGTGAACAGAATCGGTGACAAAGGGCAGCCCTGGCGGAGTCCAAACCTTACTGGAAATGGGTCCGACTTATTGCCGGCAATGCGAACCAAACTCTGACACCGGAATGATCATCAGGGAATGAACCGCCTGGATTAGGTGGTCTGATACTCCATATTCCCGGAGCACTCCCCACAGTATTCACAGAGGAACACGGTCGAGTGCCTTCTCCAAGTCCACAAAACACATGTAGACTGGTTGGCCAAAAACCCATGCACCCTCAAGGACCCTGCCGAGAGTATAGAGTTAGTCCACAGTTCGACGACCAGGACGAAAACCACACTGCTCCCCTTGAATCCGAGATTCGACTATCCAGAGGATCCTCCTCTCCAGAACCCCTGAATAGACCTTACCGGGAAGGCTGAGGAGTGTGATCCCACGATAGTTAGAACACACCCTCCGGTCGCCCTTCTTGAAAAGCGGGACCACCACCCCGGTCTGCCAGTCCAGGGGCAGCGACCCCGACGTCCACGCAATGCTGCAGAGTCGTGTCAAAAAAAACACGCTCACAGCATCCAGGACCTTAAAGAACTCCAGGCAGATCTCATCCACCCCCGGGGCCTTGCCACCAAGGAGCTTTGTGACCACCTCGGTGACCTCAACCCAGAGATAGGCGAACCCGACTCAGCCTCCCCAGGCACTGCTTCCATGTTGGAAGGCGTGTCGGTGGGATTGAGGAGGTCTTCAAAGTATTCCCTCCACCAGTCCACCACATCTCGAGTCGAGTTCAGCAGCACACCGTCCCCACCATACACGGTGTCGACTGTGCACTGCTTCCCCTGCCGGAGACGGCGGATGGTGGTCCAGAACCTCTTTGAAGCCATCCGGAAGTCGTTTTCCATGGCCTCTCCAAACTCCTCCCATGTCCGGGTTTTTGCCTCAGTGACCTCTAGAGCTGCAGACCGCTTGGCCTTCCGGTACCTGTCAGCTGCCTCCAGAGTCCCATGGGCCAAGACGACCTGATAGGACTCTTTCTACAGCTTGACAGCATCTCTCACCACTGGTGTCTATCAACGGGTTCTGGGATTACCGCCACGACAGGCACCGACCACCTTACGGCCACAGCTCCGATCGGCCGCATCGCATCCCGTAGGTGGGAGTTGAAACTCCTTCTGACAGGGGACTCTGCCAGGTGTTCCCAGCAGACCCTCACAATGCGTTTGGGTCTGCCAGGTCTGACATGCATCCTCCCCCACCATCTGAACCAACTCACCACCAGGTGGAGATCGGTTGACAGCTCCGCCCCTCTCCTCACCCGAGTGTCCAAAACATGTGGTCGTACAGTCAGGACTCGTCCCCGCACCCGAAGGCGTAGGGAAACTACCTCCTCGTTTACTGGGTTAAACTCCAACGTGCAGCCTTGGAGCCGGGGGGCAACAAGAATTGCCACCCCTCTTTGTCGCCTCTCATTGCCGGCAACACCAAAGTGGAATAAAGTCCAGCCCCTCTCGAGAGGACTGGTTCCAGAGCCCTTGCTGTGCGTTGAGGGGAGTCCAACTATATCTAGCCCGAATTTCTCCACCTCACGCACCAGCTCAGGCTCCTTCCCCGCCAGAGAGGTGACATTCCACGTACCGACAACTAGCTTCTGTAGCCGAGGATCGGAACGCCAAGGCCTCTGCCTCCGGCCGCCACCCAGCTCTCTTTGCACCCGACCCCTTTGGCCCCTCCCACAAGAGGTGAGCTCATGGGAGGGGGTACCCACGTTACCTTTTCGGGCTGTGCTCGACCGGGCCCCATGGGTGCAGGCCCGGCCACCAGACGCTCACCATCATGCCCCGCCTCCGGGCATGGCTCCAGAGGGGGGCCCTGGTGACCCGCGTCCGGGCGAGGGAAAACGAAGTCCATTGTTATTGTGCATCATTGGGGTCTATTGAGCCACTCTTTGTCTGGTCCCTCCTCGCGTTCGAACAGCGCGTTGCTGACATCGTGAAGAAGGGTATTGGCTCCATCCAGAAAAGTACGGCGCACGATGGCCACTTGGGCCAATTAATCACAATATTTCTAATTTTGAATCAGTGTCACTATTTGCATTGTATGAATATAAAAACGAAGAAATAACCTGGCAATACTCTGAAGTTCACATTGTGTGTCAATGCAGATGTAAGTCCATTTGCCGATACTGTACACCTTGTTTGCTTTTAGCAAAATTGTGTGGAATACTCTGTTTACGTTCAATGAGATGTGACGTTTTGTGGGAGTTTGGTCAAAGTACATGTTTTGGATGCATCAAAATGCGTTTGGAGCACAATGAGCTACTATACCTTGGAAATCATGGCAGCGGAAATGTAAGTGCCACTGTTGTATTTTTTTAATTTAATAGTCTTTGTCACAACCCTTTTCATGTCACAAAATGACGATGAGCAAATGGGCTGTTAAAACACAGAAAACCAGTTTATTACTTAACATAACATTATTAGCGCCCCGGAGACGTGAAATAAAACCTATACATCAGGGGTGCTCACACTTTTTCAACCTGCGAGCTACTTACAAAATGATCAACTCAAAAAGATCTACCTTGTCTACAATCACACAACGCATATATTTAATTATAAAGAAATCGCAATATATTGATATGTACAATATAAGTTTTTGTAGTATACATAATCGCGGGAGACCACAACACAACTATGTTTATTTTTTGTCATTACCTGGGCTTTAGTTGGTGTCGTATTTGCCATGAAATGTCCAAAAATGCTGCTCCACATTTCCATTATTTGGTGTTGCGATTGGGGTGTAGCAGATGAGGTAAAAGCACTTGGAAAACCCATCCATCCATCTTCGATGCCGCTTATCTCAAGTCCTCCTCTCATTCTAAACAAAAGTGATACGTTTTTGTTCTTCTTACTTGGTTCAGCTCCTCCACTCATTGTTATACCCTTTCTTAAGTTGAAGAGAAAAAACGGAGGTAACTCGCTGCTAGCGTGTTAGTTTTGCGGCACATAGCGCCGGTGTTTCCGCATGCGCAGTGACTGTCAATCAAGTGGATGTATTTTTCTTTTGTTTTTTCTTTTTTTATGTGTTATAATAATTTTTTTTATCAGACTAGTAATTTTTTATATCAGCGGTCCCCAATCATTTTCCTTATTTAGATTGATATCAGACTTTTCAAAGCAGAGGTGGGGACGGGGTGGCCAGCCGTGTTTTGGTTCAGCGCATGGACGCCGTGAATGTCACGCGATCTACCCACAATGTCTTTGCGATCGACTGGTAGATCGCGATCAACGTATTGAGCACCACTGCTCTATAGTCACCTTTACACTTGTATTACCCAATATAGTAGACATGTTAAGAGGAAATAACCTATTTTAGAGATGAATAAGACAGACCCACACATTAGTCTTGACAGCATACTTCCTGGTGGCTATTGTCTTATCAATGTAACGTTACTGACAACTAGAGACCAATATAGAATGCTACTCTACTGCCGCTGTTTGTAGTTAAGGCTCACGATGCACTTCAATCGCTTTATTAACAAGCAGAGAAGACATGCATACACATTGACACAGGAGCTGCTGTCGGTCACTCTCCACACTGCTAACACTCTGCTAACATTCAACTCTGCTGACATCCCACACGTTACTTCCCACTTCTTAAAAGGAGCACACAACAAGTCTCAGATACTTCATATTGCGTCTTCTGAATGCCTTATTTCTACTTTCCTTCATTTAGCTATTTTTATGTTTAATTTAGGCCATGAATACATACATTTTGCTTAAATAAGCATTTTAATACTAATAATAGACCACATTCGATCACCAATAACAATTTATTTATTAATTTTTGAAAAACAGCAAGAGTGAGGGCGCAATGTTTTAAACGCGGGGTAAGAAATCGCAGTAAAACAGCAGAATAGAAGTGATGGGGCAAGCACACAGGCTGCGGCTTGAACGCAGTGTGAGTGCCGGCCAGCCGAGGGTAGGAGAGGC
The DNA here is from genome assembly GCA_024372805.1 of Oostethus manadensis. Taxonomy (NCBI): domain Eukaryota; kingdom Metazoa; phylum Chordata; class Actinopteri; order Syngnathiformes; family Syngnathidae; genus Oostethus; species Oostethus manadensis. The sequence continues at coordinate 1,133,501 of QODF01000137.1, read as the reverse complement.
AGGGGCAATTGCGCCTAAATCCAGCACAGGACAATAGCCTACTGTGAGTACCCCGAAGATACATTATATTGTAAATCAAATTTGTTTGAATAAACTGGTTAAGATAAAAAAAAATGTGTTCACAAAATATTGTGCCCAACAAAAGTGTGTCTATTTTCCAATACCTTGACAGTTACTTGCCTAAATTTGTTGCTTAAAAATAACCTCTGTTGTATTTAAAAGTGAGGACACGTGACAAACATGAACGTTTGAACGTATTCATGATTCACGCCTTTGCTAGTACTTTACACAACACGTTTGTTTCCACTGGATCCCGTTGAACATATTTTACTTTCTCTGCTGCATTTCAGACAGACCATTTTCCAGCATCTGAAGCTGAACCCAAATAGTTTTGTGCTGGCATTTTTGTGCACCCCATACACTATCTCCTGAGGCCCGCAGGTCAGTGCAGAAGTAGGACATGTCTGACAAACCTATCTGTCTCAGTGTCACACTCTCAACTGAGAAAAGAGAATCAGCTGCTTAGCAGCTCTTCCTCATACTCTTTTCCTTTGGGCTAAATTGCTTAAAAAGTCTCTTAGAAAAAAGGAATCAAAATTTTTTTGTTAGTTTTTTTTTTTAACATTGATATTGATCACCTGGATGCATAATAAAACCACACATTAGAATGCAAACTATAATGTGACTGATGAGCAAATTGGTCAAAAATGTTTTACTTAATTTAGCTTCTCTAAAACAAAAATCCTACCTAAGACCTCTTTTTTAGGCTACAAATTAGACATGCCCGTGAACATATCAGCCATTAAAGTAAATTTCCATCCCTCCATTCTGTATTCCACCTCTATCCTAGCTGACTTTGGATACTGGTCTCCGCATATATACACACAACCATTCACACTCACTTTAACACCTTTGGACTGTTTACAATTACCCTAACATGCATGGAATATGGGTGTAAGATAGAGTACCAGAGAAAATCCACGCATGCATGGGAAAAACATGCAAATAACCAAGATTTTAACTCGGACATGAGGAAGATGTGCTAGCCTCTTTTACACAGATAGCTCACAAAAAAATAACATCAAAACCAAAGCAGGTCCAGCAAGACCCTTACTAACTAGTTGGAACATTGGTGACTACAAATGGCACAGATGAAGGACAAGGGGCCTCTGGACGGCTACAGCAGAGGGTTTAGCATGCATTAACTGTCCCATGACGTTGAGGAGTAATCATTGCCAAGTGGTCAAGGTGTCAAGTGTGACAATTAAATGACATCAGAAAGATCCTGGGACCATGTATTGGCTAAAGACTGGTCCCAAAAAAGAACTTTAAAAACATAAAATGCAACCCTAAGAGCTACCAAAAGAAATACTAAGAAACATCCCAAATTAAATGCTGTTGCACAACCTTTGCACACACCTTCTTTTTCTGTGTTTCTCACACACGCGCATACACACGCAGACACACACTTGTGGTAAGTCTGTAATCCAATGTTGTGCATCACATGATAAGCAAGAGAACGGGACACGCTGCAGGGAGCGCTTCCAGGAAGCAGTTAACTCAGTGACGATCACATGATGATCATCATCCTGCTGCGCTTAGGAACAATATAAAAAAACAATCTGAGCTCCAAAATGTCACTAGAATATGACAATAATATGAAAATAAAAATGAATATATAAATGTGAAATGCTACTTTTTTTGTACTGCACATGTAAACAGAAAGAAGAAGCATGTCTGTCTACCAAAAAAAACAAAAAGAAAAAACAAAAACCCTTACTCAGTGGTTCCTAAACTTTTTCAGACGCCTTCAGACATTGGGCCAGAAACCATGTGCCCCATACTCCTGCACACTTAAAAAACATAAACCTTTTTATCCGAATTAACTTGAAATAATTCACTTGAAATATTGAACACAAATAAATGGTTTATTGATTTGATAATAATTTGTGGTGAAACATTTGTATTTTGCATGGTTACATTTTTGGTAGTTAGACATGAGCACTGAGAGTCAAGTGAAGTCAAACTTTATTTTTATAACACTTTCTATAGACAATTTCATAGACAATGAGGCAAAAAATTTTTTATAGCTTGTTCAAAACTTTGTATAGACCATTGTATAGACAATGAGACAAATAAAATAAAGCAATAAAAAGAAAATTATAAAATATACAAAATAAAATTTTTGTGTTTGTTCAGTCTTTGTTGAATGCCAGTGTAAAAAAAAGTATGCAAATATATAAATCGATCAGCAAACCTACTTTGTTTATTTATATGATGCACACAGAGTAGTGAACAACTTCCCGCTCTGTCTCCTCTCTGCTCCGTTCTCCTTGCTCTGTGAGGCTTTCAGGCGCACTTGTAATTGTGAGTGTTAAGCGCTAATTTTTCATTTTAATTCACGTACCCCCCACCACAATTGGCATACCCCTGGAGGTACGCGTACCCCAATTTGGGAAACCATGGGCCTTACATACAATGCTTGGATACAATGCTGGCATGCTAACAGTTAGCAGGCTAACATAGGAAAAGAATAACGGGAGTAATAAATAAATTGGATAAATCTACAGCCAGTCATGTTAGCAGATAGCAAAATAGTACTAAAGAATACCCGTATAAATAATACATCTTACTGAAGGGGTCGGATCCTATTTCTAAAGTCTAATGAGACTAGATTATTGCTAACAGCAAGCTAACAACGTGAGTGAAGAAAGCACTGAGGCAGACAAATTCTACCTACTTGTCAGGGACGATTAAAAAACCTATATATAAACATAATGTGACTGGTTGTCATAAAACTGGATAACATAAAACATGCTAGCATCTTGAGTTAAAAAAGCCTACAAGAAAAATCCTCATTTTCCACCGCTGAGCTTTTATGTCCACATTAAAAAACAAACAAAACAAAACGTAAGATTCAAAGTCTTAATTTTACGAGAAAAAAAGTCGTAATATTACCTTTGACCCTGGCCAATGGTAGTAGTAGTAGTAGTAGTAGTAGTAGTAGTTTATTCGGCCATTTCAAATTCGGCTTGTTTGAAGGCTGAGGAAAGTTTCCCTGCCCCCTGAAGAACGGATATAGTTTCCCTCTGACACGTATGACACAATGACTCATACAATTATGACTTCAAATGCCGTAAATTACATTAGTTACATAATTTCACATGTCAGTGTGTAATATGTGTCAAAGGAAACCTATATTATAGTAATTTTACGAATAAAAAGTTAGAATTTTTTTTTATTTAAAGCCGAGATTTTATGAGAAAAAGTTATAATTTTACGAGATTTCAAGTCGTAATTTTTTGAGAAAAAAGTTGTAATATTAGAAGATTAAAAGTCATAATTTTATGAAAAAAAAGTTGTCAATTTATGACATTTAATGTTGTAATTTCTCGAGAATTAAAGTTGTAATTTTCTGAGAATAAAAGTCGTGATATTTACAAGATTAATAGTCGTTATTTTATGCTAAATAAAAGTCGTTATTTTCCAAGATTTAAAGTTGTAATATTACAAGATTTAAAGATGTAATTTACGAGGAAAGAGTTGTAATTTTACGAGATTTAAAGTCTTAATTGTATGACAAAAAAGTCGTAATTTACGTGTCTCTGCGTCATATGTGTCAGAGGGAAAATATAGTACAGTTCTTCAGGAAGGAGGGAAAGTTTCCTCTGGCTTCAAGCAAGCTTTAATTTATAACATACTTTTTGAAACATTAGGCCAATTAAGTAAATTCTACATTTAATTCGGGTAGAAGCAGAACACGCAGTGTCGCTTCGCTTCCATTTACCCCATGTCAACTCTGAGTAACATTGGCACCTATAATCCTAATCCAGATTGATCCCCGTGTTCAGATGATCTGTGTTGGTATCTGCTTGTAGATAAGGGCGAAGCCATGCTATGTAATTCCAATTCTTCTCAGGTCTTTTTTTTTTTTAAAGCTTTGAACAGTCCGACTCCTTATATCTTTGTAATCTGCATTCACCTTACGTGCCCTCAGGTCTTTAGGTCAAGGCCTTCTAAAATAACACAAACAGGACATTTTTTTCACTACCACTTGTACAACATTTTGCGTTACATGTTGTACAGCTTGGGTGGCAGAGTGGAGTGGTGGTTAGCACATCAGGACATCTGGCTTTGAATCTTTGTTGGAACATCTCTGAGTGGAGTTTGCATGTTCTTCCCTTGGGCGTGGGTTTTGTCCGAGTCATGCACGCTAGGCTATTAAGATCATGCAATTAATCATAGGTGTGAATGCAAGTGAATACTTGTTTTATATGTGTCCTGTGATTGACTAGCGACGAGTCCAAGGTGTACTACGTCTCTCGCCAGAAAGTTGTGATCAGGCTCGAGTTCAACCGTGACTCCAGTGAGGACAAGCGGTGTGGAAAATGAATTGGATTGTTACTGAAGTCTCTTTGTCGGACCCATTTTGACACAACAGTACTTCTAATAATCATATTATATTATATAATAATCATATAAGTCTTTATAAATGGCACAAGATTCAATGTGCCAAAGGGTAAAACACATCACTTTGTTCCGCAGCAACATTGTATGTTAAAACCTTGACCGTACGAGAACCGAGGCACACATTTTGACAAACATTTTAGTCCAAAACTGAATCATACAAAATTGGGATGTTCAAAAATTGAGGTTTGACTGTATTTGAATGTGACAAAAAGTGTACAATATCAGTGACGCTCTGTTCACCTTAATGGGTTAAACTATGCAGAAAACCGGCGTAAAATGATCTTGCATCCCCACCCCACACTCTGTTTGCTCTGTGATAAAGTTCTGCTCTGATTCCTCTGCACTGACCCAAACTAAATGACTCCAGTTAGTTATCCCTTCTTGGCGCCAGAGAACTTGATTACCACCAGGGCCTTGAGACATGGCCGCACGTCTGACTGAAGAGCGCTGCTCTGAAACATGACAAATCTATCCTCTGCCACTTTACTACAACACACCCACAGCCAGCGCCCTCGCAACCGCCGCCGACAAATGAAACCCACCACCGCCTCCCTCCCCTCCCCTGGGCCCCCTTCAGCCTGGCTGCACGTCTCCGGAGGACGCCTCTGACGTCAGCAGCTCGACTGGGCTGAGCGCCAGGACTGTGGGCCCTTGATGGATGCCGTTGGTCTGGGAAACAGCTCACTGTGTGTGGAGCGCACCGTACATACTCGACTCTGCCTGCTCGAACACATCCAACGACCCATAGACGCCTGTTTGCTTTGCCTTTTTCTGTCTATTGTGCATACTGACAATACATATTAAAAAAGAGAGGGTGGTTAAAAGAATACATAAATACAACAAAGGCAGTCTCAGCTCTTATTAAGACTTCGGTGCACTTTATTTTTATATTAATAAAAATGGTGGTGCAACAACTACTTTCAACAAACAAGTTGACAATGAATCATCAGTGCTTATGCTGGTTGCAGCCAAACATTGCACTCCATTTCAACTCAGTTGCTTCAAGACCCAATCATAAGCTTCGCACAACCAACTGAATTCTTGAAAAAATAAAAATAAAAATTCTTAAATCAGTACAACAGATATAGCAACACATAACAGAATGGCTTGGATTCTTTTCCCCGATCATATCACACGTTCATCTAGCCGTTGCCGTTGCTAGGCGGAAGTTGTGAAGCACAGTCATTTCTGCTCCTTGCCCAATGAAAAAAAATACTAGCCACACCCACTAGTTGGCTGAGTGGACAGAAACAGGAAGTCATACAGACACACACTGAGGAAATTGCGCCAAAACACCAATGTAATTTCACAATATAATCACTGCTCTGTAGATGCTATGAAGTACTCATTAGAAAAGAAACAAAGACGGCATCTGTTCTCAATGCGGAATCGTGACTACATTGTTGGTGTAAAAGTTAAAGATTGATGTGATATTCAGGACAGTGTGTTTTTGTGGCTGACTGATTTAGGATTATGTGGGCTAAAACATACAAATATTCCAGCAAAGAAAAATATGACAAAAATTACAATTTTACGTCAATACACTGATTTATGCTGACCCACTCATTATATCGGAGTGATGCGGAAAAATGCAAGCGTTTGCACCAATGTGCGTGTGTGTGCATGTGTGTGTGAGTAAATCTACCTGCAGGCCTGCTGCTGGTCTTCCTCTTCAGCCATCTGTCCAACGTCTCTGCGCTAACACTCTCCAACACAAACTCATCCAGCATCTGCGGGTGCAGAGAGAGGTAGGCCTTCACTTTCTCATCTGTCAAGCCTGAGAAGCACAGAAGCAAACACTGTTTTTGAGCTCACTCACTGCTTGTTCGAGGATAAATAACGCAGGGAGATTTGCAACATAATAACGGGCATGCAGCTATTACAGAAGTTTGGGGTAGTGAGATAATGACATGAATTGTCACCATCTGTGACCTGAGATGCTAATAAAGACCCGAGAAGCTCAACAAAAAAGCATCATTAACAGTTAGGTAAGCATGGCGGCTGCTGGAGTGCTTCCATGGACGAGCCATGCTATATGTTTACAGTCAATGTGCATCTCAAGGGACGGGAGCCCTCAACAGAGGCAACAAGATGAAGGGAAACTCGATTGTGCCTAATAGGCAATTAGGTTCTTCAGAGGTCGCTAAGTGCTGCTGCTTACTGTCTTTGTTGTCAGGAAAAAAGCCTTTTTTATTATTATTTATGAATATTATTATTGTTTATGATTATTTTATGATTATTGTTGAGGAGAATTTGTTTTGAATACATGCACTGGCATGTGCAGCGGCCCCCTTTGATGTACTGCATTTTTTACTGCATTTTTAAGTTAATGCTGGTGCAGCCACACTCACAATAAAAAATATTGTGTTTGACAGAACCGCACAAATATTATAACAATATTTTTCAAGTATGATATACATAGTAAGTTTATTGTAATCCGCACAAATATTATAACAATATTTTTCAAGTATGATATACGTAGTAAGTTTATTGTAAGACAATAATAAGCATCTATACAGTTTCCAGTACACACACACGAGTAGTTACATCACCTCAAATAAATGCCTAATTTTTCCCTTCAACAATTTAAAAGGAAAGTACTCAAAAAGAATTAGTAATTTGAAAAAACAATTGCAATATGATTTATGACAAGATATATTCAATCATACATATATTTGTTTTAATACTATTTTGTAGTATGTATTACTTATGTTTTATTGCAATCTAAATTATTTTACCTATTGTTAATTAAGAAAAACTATCAAAATATGGAATATATTATATTTAGCATATCATGATCACAAAAAATTTGGCCTTCGTGAGTGTCATTTTAATCTAGTTTAAAAATTCATTGCGTTCCTCATCAGAATGTTGAAAAACAGCACACACTTGTGTGGTGACGTGTATGTGAAGGCAAATAAGGCAATGAAAGGTGTATGTTAGGAGGCCTCAGAGGTTTGAGGAGGCTGCTCTGCAGTTTGACACTGTCCAGACATGGCTCTTCAGGAGCGCAACGCCTCATGAAACTCTTGGCCAGCTATGACGCAAATCAGCAGAATATGGCTTAATAAATCAAAGCAATTTAAGGGGATAGGTTAGGGAAGGCTGGGGGAAGAGAGCTGCTGTCCACAGAAATCAGAGCACGACATTGCTTTTTTGCAACTTTGTGCTATTTGGAACAGAAAGGGGGTACTGTTATCAGCAGCTGTTAAAATGCAACCAAATAAAAACAAGCATGCTGTTTAAATGTATCAGTAAATCAAAGTTTTATAGCCCAGAGCTGCGGACTCCAGTCACATGGCTTGGACTCGGGTCAGACTCACATTTTGATGACTTCAGACTCAAATTGACAATATCATCAAACATTTGCCACTCGACTTGGATTTAGACATCACAGACTCTGGAATTGACTTGGAAATACTTGAGATTTTCAGTGAGTGTGTTGAGTAAAATATGTGCCCATTCAGAGTTTTCACTTGCATGACTGTTTTTTTGCAAGTTCCAGCGAGACAACTATCTTTATCTGTCCCATCTATTAACATCGAATCTGGTTTTAAAACAGGGTTGTGCGTTACATTTTTGTGAGTGCCAAACTGCTGGAAAGTAGTAATGTGTAATAGCACTGATTTCCTTTCTGATCTGATACTGAGTAATATTCAGGCAAGTCTGAGTTTTCCAATACTGATACTTTGTGGAACTACACATTATGTGTCGGGTGAATTAAAAAAAATAGTGTATTTCCAATCATAGTGTAACCCACAGCAGAGAGAATACAAAACATTAGCTATTTATTTATTTTAAACTCTGAAGTAAATCGTAAATAAGCTGAAGAAGATGGATGGATGGAACTCTGAAGTATATTGAGGTAGTGACGTGATTTACAGTATAGCCAAGCTAATATACCAAACAGAGGACAAATTCATGTAAAATATATATATATTTTTTTGTAAAATAACGAAAATATTCAAGTTATTTATTTTTAACAACTACTATAGGAATGAAAACTAATTATCAGTTTAACAAATGGCTTTGTTTATGATTGGCCGCACTTACACGTTACACCAGGGGTTTCAAACTTGCGGCCCGCAGGCCATTTGCACTCACGCCCCCTTGTGCGGCCCTATTAATGCGGAAAAAATTTGCTCCGTGCACCTGCACATTCCTTAACTACGCGGACAGAGATGTGCGTAAAAAAAATGGCGGACGAGCAGCTGAAGTACAGAAATAGTGGCATTTATGCGACTCATCGTGCAGAGACCACCAGGACGTGTCCACCTCGCTGAGAAAGATCCGAAGCAAAAAGGGATGATGTGAAATACAAGATGCATCTACTATTGTAAGAGGCACAGTAGGATAAGCATAAAGAACCACTGAAACAAGTGATTGGAATTTGCATATATATATTTAAAGTATTTCATGTGAATTAAAAGTGGGTATTAGGTCCAAATGAAAGCAGTCCCATGTTGTGTCCCTCTGCAGGTAGGAATTAAGTTGTTTCAAGCTGCGTTTGCAGCACAAGTTGCTTCTGCTTTGCATCTTGCCTCCTCCTATTCAAAGGACGAGTGGACTACTTTCTCTTCCTTTTCTGTCGCAGCAGCAAATATATACAACGCAATTCCTCTTCTTCAAGAAGTAGAGTGCAAGTGTTGCCATGTTGGAAGTCGAGTAAAATGGCAAACTTCTACAGCTCTAGTTTAGTACTGCGGTAAAGGTGTGTTTTTTATATACTGCCTCCTGCAGATTGGGAGCAGACGCTGCATGGAGTATAAGCTCACACACAGTCTTTCGCGCAGATTTCGATGCGGCTCTTTTCAGCGCGCGTCGTTCGTGTGGAAAAAGTTGCTCAGACCTCGCGGACGCGGTAAGTATAAAAGAGGCTTTAGTCAGCCTGAGCGTGCCGCACGTGGTGGCCCTCCATCTGCTCCCATTCATTCATTGATTCAATTTCTATGCCGCTTATCCTCATTAGGGTCGCGGGTATGCTGGAGCCTATCCCAGCTGGCTTTGGGCGAGAGGCAGGGTACACCCCGGACTGGTCGCCAGTCAATCGCAGGGCACATATAGACAAACAAAGACATACAACCAGTCACACTCAAATTTATACCTATGGACAATTTAGAGTTGCCAATTAACCTAACATGCATGTTTTTGGAATGTGGGAGGAAACCGGAGTACCCGGAGAAAACCCACACACGCACGGGGAGAACATGCAAACTCCACACAGAGATGCCCAACGGGGCTTCAAACCCTGAACCTCCTGACTGTGAGGCCAATGTGCTACCCACTCGTCCACCGTGCGGCCATCTCTCCCATGTTAAATAGAAAAAAGAAAAGGCGCTTGGTAGATGGGGTTGCGGTGCACGCCGCGTTCTGTCTGGTTGTGGTCTGGTCGTGGTCTGGTCTGGTTCAGAGTGCAGATGGCAGGGACTGATTCCTTGCTATTTCTTAAATCTCATGGCGTAGCCTTCGTCGGTGGGTGTGGGAGTGGAATTGATGTTGGGGCCATGTAAAGGGCCGAACCGTTCATTGCTAAACCGTGCATTGGCTAAACACGACACGCCAAGTGAATTAAAATACAGTTAATTCCACAGCCCCAAACATGTCTTTTTCTAAACAAATGTGGCTCAGCTATGGGAGAGGAAGCGCTGCCAGGTCCCTAGGAGTAAAAAGTAAGCAAGAGAAGCTGTTTTAAGAAAAAAACCCATTGACTAAGGTTAAAGAACTGTAAAATATAACTGAAAACTGAAATTTATTTCTGATTTAAATAGTTATTAGTTCTTAATTTGTTTATGTATTTGCTTGTTTATGTATTTGTTTATGAATGTTTTATTAGTATTTTCGTGCAGAAAACAGTTCCTCGGGATGTACCCAGGGAAAGTTACAAACTTGTTTACACCAGACTCCTTCTTCCTATTATTTTGTGTTCATTTATTTGTTGATTGAGAATTTTATTAGTAGTTTTGCACACAACTTGTTTACACCGGTGTTCTTAATTTGTGTTAAAAAAATAAATGTTTGAGAAGATTAGATAAAAAATAATAATAATAATAATAATAATAAAAAGTTATTTCCACAGTGTTCAAGTTAATTATATCTAAGTATCAATATTTTAGTTTCAGAATTGGTCCTAGCGTATAAATAATTAACAATAAATATTATCAATATTCCAGTATCAATCCGCACATCAAAAGCGGTTTGCAGCTGATTGAGACGTCTGCGGGTTGAGACTCAGTAACTCCAAAGTGTTGTCAGTCAGAAAAGGGTGGATTGCACCCTTCGGGTTGGGAGTAAGGTCTTTACCCAGGTGGAGGAGTTCAAGTGAGCATGAGGTCGACAGATGGATCGGTGCAGCATCTGCAGTAATGCAGTATACAAGCGCCAGAAATGAGTTTCCTCCGTAGGGTGGCTGGACTCACCCCAAGAGAGGGTAAAGAGCTAAGCCAACCAGGAGGAGCTCAGAGTAGAGCCGTTGCTCCTTCACATTGAGAGGAGCCAGTTAAGGTGGCTCGGACATCCAGTCCAGATGCCTCCCAGACGCCTCCCTGGTGCGGTGTTCCGGGCACGCCCAGTCTGGAGAAGGTCCCGGGGCAGACCTAGGACACGCTGGAAGGAATATGTCTCACAGCTGGCCTGAGAGAGCTTGCGGGTCTCCCCAGTGGAGCTGGAAGAAGTGACCGAGGACCATGCGACCAGGATAAGCGGACGAAAATGGAATGGAATTCCCACATCGCTACCGGAGAGAGGCAGTGATGTGTCAACATGCTACCAAGGATAATTTTATTTGCATTGGTAAGTTACGAGGTCATAAACAAAAAACTAACAGCACAAGAATAACAGACCGAGCAGTGACAATTTCAAACTTGCTCGGCAGCTAATGTTGCTAAAGTTACGGTACATTAGACTGATACCTGTTGTGAGCAAATGCTTTCCATTTTATGCAACAATAAATGTTACCTTATAAAATTGCTGTGACTAGAAACTGACACTGAAATTAAGTTAAGTGAATAAGTGTTATTTAATATACATGTTTTACACTACATCCTGTTATTCGCTTGCGCCTCGCCAATGGCCGTGTTTTAGGCGCATTTTGCAACTTCGTGCCAGGTGCAGCTTGGCTTAGGTACGCCTTTGTCCCTCCTACTAGCCCTAGTGGCAAAGAGGGAGGAGAGAAGGCGTGACTGGGTTTAACAGAGCTGGGTCAAATCTTCACCAAACAAATGAGCTCCTCTCCTCACCTTTAAATGCGCCGCTGGCGAAGGGAATTGCAAGTTTCGTTGAATATGGATGAAAACAGCGGAAGACGGTCAAACTTCTTGCAGACAGAAAGTGACGTTTTCAAACACCACCAGTGTTTGTGAAAGCACTGGGGGTGGGGTGGACAGGGTTCTTTTTGGGGGGGGGGCAAACCCATGGGCCCTCTACCCATGGGCGCCTGCCTCTGGCGCTGGGGTAGGTGATGGCCCACCGCAGCTGGGTCTGGGGCGGCCTGGGGCTCCTGGGGTATTGAATGTGGCCCCTACTTTGGGGGGTGGGTGGCTTCCGGGCCCGGGGGCGGATGCCCTGCTTACCCGTAGCTGGCCGGCCCCCGGCGGGTGTTCCGGCGTTTGGGGTTCGTGCCCCCTGTGGCCCTAGCTCGACTGCCGAGTGGCGTCCAGCCGGGTCTCCTTTGTACCTCTTTGGAGTGGACTCGCGGTTGCCTCTTGGGGCGGCGAGGTCGGGCCATCCCGTCTGTGGGGAGCTTGCTGCGGGGCCGTGCTTTGGCGTCTTCCTAGTTGTACCCTCGCTTTTGGAGGGAGTATGTTTTGGGATGCATGGCTGTGTTCACCACGAACATCTCCTCATTCTCTGTTTCACTCTGATACAGTTATCCTGTCACTGCAGAGTAATGTAGATTTAATGTAGATTTGTTGCACGTGTCATCTGGATGGTCATTGTTCAAGAGGTTCTGTTTTTCTCGTTGTTCTTCTTTTATGTTTATTATTATTACTATATACAGTATGTATGTATGTATATGTATGTATACATATATATGCGCACTGTATGCGTGTGTATGTATGTATGTACTGCATGGATATGTGTATGTGCACAGTATGTGTATGTATACGTGTACGAATATGTATGCATATATATATGTGTATGTATACATTATATGTGAGTGTATGTGTATATGTATGTATGTATATATGTATATATATATGTGTATATATATATATGTATGTATATATATATGTATATGTATGTGTGTGTATATATGTGTATGTATATATATATATGTGTGTGTATATATATATAGATGTATATGTGTATATATATATGTTTATATATATATATATTTATTATTATTATTTATTTTATGGGGGGGGGGTTCTTTCTTTTTCTGTATTGTTGCTCATTTTGCTCTGTGACTGTTCTGGTTGTTGCTGCAATCGTGATTATCATGTTTGTTTATAATATGGTTGAAATACGTTTGTGAGGTTTTTCTGCACCCTTTCTTATATCCCCCCACCCTACCACCCACCCGTCCCTTTTCAGGTCAGGTCCAGCATCGAAAATTGGTTCAACAAAATTCATAATAAACGCAGTCAAATTTCAAGGGAGACTCATTTGGATCATGAAGTCTCCCTTGGCAAGGCAATTTTGCTCAGCACTTACAGGCAGGACACGACAAAAAAAAAAAAAGTTAAAAAAAAAAAAGTGATGTTTTGGTCCGGGAGGTCCAAGCTCGCAGTGGTCAAATATATGGTCCTGCGAGCAGACCTCCACTGCCTGACGATGCAAAAGTGGCCTGGGAGGATATTACAAGTATCATAAATCAGGTTTGCCCTGACGCACTAAGAACCGTTGCCCAGTGAAAAAAAACGCTTCAATGATGTCAGAAGAAGGGCAAAACAAAAAATCAGAGCACCGGAGGCACATTGTGGCCACCGGTAAGGTAAGCAATTTTTCCCCACTAATAAAGACACTCAAATTTAGTAACCTATATTTTTAATATGAAAATGTAATATAATAGGTGTATGTAATAGGAATAAACAAAAACTATGCATAATGGGGATGAAATCCGAAGCAACTGTGCGTAAAAGACGCATTGCCAAGCTGGTGGTCTGGCCCTTGTCACTTGTGTTTGCATGTGAGATGAACTTGTATTACCCTATTCACTATCATCATTTTTGCAATTCTCTGTTACACAATCAAAGATGTCAATATGATTAATTAACCGTTTATTTACAATTAACCAGATCCATGTCAGATCCACTGGCCACTGATGAGGAGGAGGGGGGCGGCGATTCAAGGACAGAAGAGGTGGTGGAGACGGCGCGACAGATGCAGACGGGACAGTCAATATAGATCAAACGTTGATTACATTGGACAAAATTACCACTGCGCAGCCTGTGCCAAGTTGCGCAACCCCCGAAATTAGAGGCCGACATGTCAAAAATCTCAATCTTTACCAACATGAAGCAGCACTTTATATAATGTAGCTTTATTTCAACCTATTAAACATTGACTTTTACAATGGATGATATTTAATGCAAACATGAAAAATGGCCATCTTCATCAACATCAAATAGCATTATATTACAACTTGGCAATCTTTAACAACATGAAGCAGCATTATATTCAACTTGATACAATTAAAGATAGCATATTTTGACTTGGAAAATATTTTATGGCTAAATACTCCCCAGGTAATATTACTTTTGATGAAGTCTGATCCTTGTGTGTCTCACCAAACATTACAGTAACATTATTGGCAACACCTACTAACTGCAATACTACATTTCAACATCATTCAATGTCTCTTTGTATGTTTTATATTTGTTTTTATTTTGTCCTTTTTATGCTTTTTATGCTAAGTTACACAAAAAAAGTAACATTTGCTTAAATATACATTAGGGGTGTTGCTGAGATTAAAACATAATGAGAAAAGCTAAGTGGCGAGAACTGGGCTACTTGTTGATGTCCAAGAAGAACCAGTAGTAATTCTACATTTGATCAATTTTTATTAAAGATTTGTCAGATCAACTCACATAACTGTTCAGACTTGTCTGCACCCTCACCAAGCAATTCTATCGACGTTTATTGTATTTGACTAAGCACCGACATTCAAACATTGGCGATCATCTGCTTCATAACACACTTCATATTATAGAAGAGATCTGTGTTGACAATTTGGCAATAATCTGTGTATTCAGCAAGTAGGGGTGCACATTTAAGTGTCCCTTGCATCATGCATTTGTTCAGTAATTAAATACAAACCATCAAAAACAGCAAAGTGTCTCCCAAGCAGGCGTGCGGGAGTGAGCGCCACCTCTGTAACACTGCGATGTGCCTGAAAGCTGTAAAACCCTCCACACGCAATCAAATAAAAACTAAGGATGTTGGCATAAAAATGCAATATTGGTAAATATCAATGTTGGTTTTTCCCTATAATGAAAACAGATTTAAAAAACTGCTGTATATCGGCCGTAGAGGCACCCAGTGCGGCCTCTACATGGAAATACTTCACGTCCTGTGCGCAGATAACATCGACATTACCCAACTCGTTAGTTTCTAGCGGCACCGGTACGGCTTTCTTGACGCATTTTTACCCACATCGAGTCTCACCAGAGGTGGAGATGTGATTCACAACAAGACAGGAGCCAGGTAGGTGGCACCCATCAGTTTATTCTCCAATCAACAAGCAACAACTCTTAAGCAACAGCTAACTGGCTACATTATGACCCGGAAACGAACGTACTCTTCATAAATGTCTAAAACTATATCGTGGGTCATCACATGTGATAATTCCATGACAGGAGATGTGTGATGTTACACATATTGGTATCGGTATCAGTTGATATGGGAAACGGATATTGAGTGTTGGACAATATCAGCATCTGATATCTGGAAAAAATCAAAAAGGCATAATGTAACTAGAAAAAGCTACCAATAACTAATAAAAACACAAAGATTTGTCTTTAAATGTACTGTATGTTTTTTTTTATTATCATAAATTGTTTTTTTTATCGAAACCATCAAGGGACAGCTGGACAGCACTCACGTAAATAGACATTTAGTCAAGAGAAAAAAGTGAGCTGTATTGTTATTTATTATTATTATTATTATAACGACTCTATATTACCATAACCGTGGTTTATTTCGTCTCAAAAAGGTGCTTATCTTTGAGCGTCAGTTTGTGGGACAATAGACATTTTAAAACGCACCTACATTGTTTTGTTACTAGATTCAATAAAAAAATGTGCTTGTCCAGCTTTATTTTTTCATTGTACTTTTCTTAAAAGTAACGTCAAAATCTTGTCTAGTCTATTTCTCGTAGACCCAGTCGCGTGCATCATCTTATCTCATGAATTAACTGTTTTGTGACACTCCTAATATGCGTGTATTTTAACTAATAAAAAGCCATACCACAAAACAAAGTGATTTAAAAGTTGCTATATTTTTCAGAATATATGATAGCGTGAAACTGTAAAATTAAAAACGGCGCTTTTATTAAAAATGAATAAAGTAAACATTTCAGACTTGACTGTCATGTCTTAACTGGAGACATTAACTTGAACTTGCACTTATTTACTTTAGACTTGCCTCGAGACTTAGGATAAAAGCCTTGAGACGTGCAAATCATTGATTTCCTCCCACCTCTGTTGTAGCTGCACAAATCATTCATTCATTCATTCATTTTCTGTACCGCTTATCCTCATTAGGGTCACGGGGATGCTGGAGCCTATCCCAGCTGGCTTTGGGCGAGAGGCGGGGTACACCCTGGACTGGTCGCCAGTCAATCGCAGGCTGCACAAATCATTTAGCAAAAATACTGTATGTGTGCACATTAGCGATGGACATAACTGATTGACCGTGAACAGTTCTGTCAATTGTGTGGAATTGGTTGTGGATGAATCATGTCTTGAATGAATGGACGCAAAATGGAGTGCACTTATTGGGTGCAACTAGGTGAGGCACTGTTGCTATGGGAAATGGACGTACATCATACGCTATTGCACAACTTACTCAAATAGCATTATTCTCCTAAAAACATCACATTCAAAGATAATATCCCATCTCATTAAAATAGATTTAAAATGAATTGTTAATTTTTCCCATAGTCAATCAACAAAATTTAGTCAGATCCTCATCCCTAATTATTTAGGTAAGAATAACGCACTGGCCTTCTTAATGGAAGCATGAGCATGAAGTATTCATCAAAGCTTTGATTTTGCTCTAACATAGTATCAAGTTGAAATTATCATTTTAATATGAGAATTCTCTAATGAATAGACACCAAAATTATTTTTTCCCAAAAATATCACATCTGTCAGATTTGGGCTCACTGGTCCCTGTGGAACATCCTGAAAAAAAGGTCATAAGTACAGTATAGAGTTTTATATCTCCAAGAAACAGTTAGGCTCTGTTGCTTTTAGCAAATGTTAACACATGAGAAGGGGATGTTTTTGTTGGATGATGTTCAGCCACGGAAGTGGTCAGCTAGTGAGTGTTTATTTCAGCAGGAAGGTGTATTTTCCTGTCTGTCCCTTTTAAGGCCTCGTTAAAGGTTCACTTGTTTCTGACTGATCAGATTCCAGAGTCCCGCCATAGAAGACCACATGATGACTACGCAAACATATTGTTTTGATCAAGGAATGGGCTTTTAAAAAAATGATTATCCAAAATATTTATGAGTAACTTATTTTTGGGTCAGTTTCTGATGGTAGCAAACAATGTTTTTAAATGTACCATGACAATACATTAAATTCCTCTTACAATCGGTAAAACAGATGAAAACAGGTCAAAGAGGGTAAAAGGTTGAACAGGTATAATAAACCAGCATTTAAAATTGGTCAAGTGCACACAGGCACCTGCGCAATTTAGACGTGTCACACAGCATTGCAATCGCTCTTTGCCAGTTACGTAGTGCATGATAACCGCAACCTTGCATATCGGATATATTAAAAAAGGATCAGACGGAAAGCACACCTTCTTAGTTTAACAATACTACGGTAAGGCACGTTCATTTGGCAAACTCAAATGTCTCTTTGCTCTGTACTGCATCATTATCATTCAGCGGAATGAAGTGCCCAAACAAAGAAACCAACATATTTCCAACTCACTGTCTGCATTTTTTTATCGAGTGTGAATGACAAATAACCTGTCATGGGGCCAAAGACAGTTGCTAGTGCTATTAATTTGATCAAGAAGGTAAGAAACATAAATTAATTCTAGAAAGAATGAATCACAAAGTACAAATATGGCATCATCTTACATCTCGCCAGGATGTAAGTCAAGTCTACATCAACAATATGTGCCATCCTGGCAAAGAAAGAAAAGGTTAATGTTGTAAGTGATAACATTGTTAACTAAACAGATATCATCAACAATCAAAGATGTTGAGAAGTTGTTGTTGGTGTGGATCCCCTCTTGTCTGCTCCCTCACATCCTCAAAAATCTTCAATAAAGGTAAACGTATGCGCCGAACGGCAGTTCAGAATACCCATTCTTCCTGGAGCCTATCAAAGGGGTGCTGGAGAGCGCCCCAGCTGTTGACGCCATAGTTCTACTGGGAGACTTAAACGCCCATGTGGGCAATGAGAGTGTGACTCGGAGAGGCATGATTGGGAGAAACGGCCTCCCTGATCTGAACCCGTGTGGTGTGTTGTTGCTGGATTTCTGTACGAACCAGTTTGTCCAAAACAAACACCATGTTCAAACATAAGGATGTCCACAAGTGCACCTTGCACCAGGACACTCTAGGTCGCAGGTCTATGATTGACATTTAGTGGGCCGTAAGGGCAGTATTTCGTGCCTCCATTTGTGGGGCAACCAGATGCAGTTGTGGCTGCAAGGTGGTCGCTGCCAATCGTAGTGGCAAGACCCGAACCCAATGGTGAACACCAGAGGTCAAGGCTGCCGTCAAGCTGAAGAAGGAGCCCTATCAAGGATGGCGGGTACCGGCAGGCCAAGCGGCACATGGCTTCGGCGTTGGTCGAGGCAAAAACTCGGGTGTGGGAGGAGTTTGGTGAGGCTATGGAGCATGACTTTCGGTCTGCCTCGAAGAGGTTCTGGCAAACCGTCTGACACTTCAGAAAGGGTAAGCCGTCCACAGTACACCAGTTCACACTGTTTACAGTGCGGACAGGGGCCTGCTGACCTCGACTGAGGATATAGTCGGTCGGTGGAAGGAATACTTTGAGGCCCTTCTCAATTCCATTGACATACCTTCCGTAGAGGAAGCAGAGTCTGAGGACACGTACGTGGACAGTTCTATCACCGTGGCTGAGGTATCTGGGGTAGTCAAAACACTCCCCAGTGGGAAGGCTCTGAGCGTGGACGAGTTTCACCCTGAATTCCTCAAGGCTTTGGGTGTTGGGGGACTGCCTTGGTTGACTCTTCAACATCGTAAATTAAATTAAATAAACTAAAATTTAACAAAAGTAGGCTCCTTAACAAGAGTAACCATAAAATAAAGAACAGGCAAATTTAACTCACATTCACAATGTGTGATTGAGTCTCAACCACACCAAACTATGTGCCAAGAGGCACGACACAAGAGACAATTCTTAAACACGAAGGTGGCAAACTGCACAATGGGAAATGTCCAGCCGCCCCGAGTGGTAAATCCAGAGCGTCTTTATTAGAGGAGGGACTCATGCTGGACACAACCGATTGTACAAGAGCAGAGGCGGCGCACCAATCCCAGGGCTGGAAGGAAGGGAACAAACCAGTCTACGTCTCAAAACGTAGAAGCAGTCCACAAATCCGGACCTGGGGTCGACGCTGCCGGATTTACATAGAAAACGACACAGGAGTTGCAATGTGGTTTTTGTCCTGGTCGCAGAACACTGGACCAGCTCAACACCCTTGCAAGAGTACTGGAGGGTATGTGGGAGTTTGCCCAACCGGTCTACATGTGTTTTGTAGACTTGGAAAAGGCATTTAACCGTGTCCCTCGTGGTGTCCTGTGGGGGGTGCTCCGGGAATACAGGATTGGTGGTGCACTACTATGTGCCATTCGGTCCTTGTACAATCGAAGCAGGAGCCTGGTTCGCATTGCCAGCAGTAAGTCGAGCTTGTTTCCGGTGAACCTTGGCCTCCGCCAAGGCTGCCCTTTGTCACCGATTCTGTTCTTAATCTTCATGGACAGAATTTCTAGGCGCAGTCAAGGCGTTAAGGGAGTCCAGCTTGGTGATCTTAGGATCTTGTCTTTGCTATTTCCAGACAATGTGGTCCTTATGGCCTCATCAAGCTGTGACCTTCAGCATTTACTGGAGCAGTTTGCAGCTGCGTGTGATGCTTCTGGGATGAGACTCAGCACCTCCAAATCCGAGGTCATGGTTCTCAGTTGAAAAGGGGTGGATTGTACCCGTCGGGGCCGTTGCCACAGGTGGAGGAGTTCAAGTATCTCAGAGTCTTGTTCACGAGTGAGGGACAGTTGGAGCGCGAGGTCGACAGACAGATTGGTGCCGTAATGCAGTAGCCAGTTGAGGTGGCTTGGTATTCTAGTCCAGATGCCTCCCGGGCGCCTCCCTGGTGAGGTGTTCCGGCTATGCCCAGCTGAGAGAAGGCGCCGGGAAAGACCTAGGACACTATGGAGGGACTATGTCTCACAGCTGACCTGGGAACGACTTGGTGTCCTCCGGGTAGAGCTGGAAGAGATGGCCGGAGACGGGGAAGTCTGGAGTTCCCTACTGAAACTGCTACCCCCGCAATCCGGACCCAGATAAGCGGAGGAAAATGGAATGCTTTTGGCGTCATGGTGTCATTTATCACAAGCTTGAATTTTTAGGTTAGTTTTTAAATATTTGCTTCTTTAGGCTACTTATAAACAACCCAAAGGACAGATTTTTTTAGATGATTGATCTTTCTTCAGTTGTTTTTAAGACTGACAAAATGCTACACAGGCGGTTGAGTAACTGAGTAACTTCTTTTAGTGGCACTTCTGTTTTGTTTTGACATGACTGATACAATCAACTGCCTTTAGACCGCCCAGAAGCAAAGAAGTGAAAAGAAAGAAAAGAAGAACGCAGCAAACGTGTGGCTTTTATGAACAACAGATGGTGCCACCCTTGTCACGTTATTGTTGTGATATTAGTGTTGTGGCCATTAAACCAAGAACTAGAATTGACTCAATGCATGCTGTTACCACTATAGACCATACAATATTGCCTTCATTATGCACTAAAGTATCATACCTAAGCTTCTAACTGATTCGCAGCACATTTCGGCCAATCTATTGGTGGTCAGCAGCTTGTTGCACTGCATGCTCAGAAATGGCTCGGGCCAATTTGGCAGCGATAAGGTGCCTGACTCAGACTTGGCTTCCTGTATAAACGCTGAAGCTTGACTTCATGCAGTGATGTATTGTTACGTAATACTTATCTGGACGACAACTCGCCACACCCTGAGACTGGGAAGGGAAGGCCACACCAGTCACGTCTGTCTGGATCTTGCTGACGATAATTTTAAAATTAACCATTTATTCTCACTATTGTACTCGAGTTACCATAATGTGTAATAAACGTGTCATATAACGTCTAGCACAAAAAAGCCTTACAAGAGTACATTCTTGATGGTTGCAATTCAAATCTGTGGTGTTTTTATTAATCTAAAAGTAAGACTTGGAGAGATGCTGTTCAAGTAATTAACTCCATCACATTGTAAAGCAGTGTTTTCACTTTGTACAGTTTACCTATTATGCTGGTCATTTTAAAGCACTGACACTGAAAAGAGAGATCAAGCCTACTAAGAAATCCAACATGTTGTTTTATTTTCACCCGCTTTCTCAATCAGGCCCGGAAAATGGTGAACTGCAAGATGACATTTGACCTGTTATTCTTTCCAGGTCAGCATTTGCCGACGGCACACAGGGCAAAAGCCCCAGAGTCTATTTGACGCCACATTTCTTTTATAGGAGGCTCCTTTGGAGAATTGGAGAACAAAAAAAAGAAACTGCTGTGAAGCAAGGCCTCATTTCTCTCTCTGCAGTCTTTGTGGGTAACAAAAATTTGTGACTGCATGGGAATGTTCTTTTTGCTCTTGCACAATATATTTGACTTTCTGTGTTCTTTCATTCTTACATTCACACTTTAGTCATTTTGGTCCAGTTGAAACAGGCTACATACCATCCATTAGCTCTGCAAATATGATTTGTTTGGTGTGTGAGGAGTGTTTGGTGTGACCAGAGTTTTTTTGTGATGTCACTTCCTGCGAGGACAGGCTTCTTTTTGGAGTTTGGGACTATTTTGGTCCTTTTCCCTACCACTAATTGCAGCTATAGTTACAGATTTGTTCGCTGGCACCACTGGCTTGAATCCCTTCTAGCGTGAGGAATTAACAAAAAAAAAGAGTTAAGCATTTATCGGCATGATAAACACTAACCAGACGACCGTCGCTAATGTCCGAGCTTAAAAAAAAAAAGAAAAATGATTGCAACTGGGCTCCACATTACATGCAGGTCTTATGCTGGGGCCGCTGTTGACAGAGGAGCACAATTTGATGTTTCTTCAACAACTGGCCAACTTTCTGCAATCAAAGGGGGTCGATGTGGAAGTCAAGACATCATGCATGTCAATGTCTGGCAGAAATAACAACACCACACCTGTCATCATTATAAATCAAGCAATCAAGTTAAACAGAGCACAGGCGGAAGCCAAAGTTCTTGTTGTCATAGACATCAGGGAACTGCTGGACAAATATTGAACATTACATCATCTTGACTACTACCACAATTAAAAACCCAACTCACAAAGACTTCATGTAGCTGGAAGTCAACAACACAGTCCTCCGCAGTCAACAACAGTGGTTAATTAGATCTATATCATAAAAATGACTATCCCAAATTCAACAATATTATTCAATATCTTGATTATTACAATAACTTACTGCTCAACCTAAAAAACAGAAATGACTAATAAACTGTGCTATTTCAGTCTCATTTATTTAGGGCCTTATGATTTCCGTGGTAATGGAGTTATGGACGGAATTGTGGAATTTGCCAATGAAGACTGACGTTACCGTTGGACGCGGAATCTCGTGAAAATTGACATAAAGTGGATGCAAAGTGTCATTGTGAGGAGAAGGAACGTTCGTGTGCATAAGTATTTCCCAGGTGGACGGCTCAATTGTCAGTGAGAGAGAATTACAGAGACAAAAATCTCATTTTAAAAGCTCTTGAACTAAACGGGTTGAAAATGCGATAAACAACAGTAAGAGTTGGCGGAACCTCCTCTGAGGGAGCGTGAATGTAAGCTAGGAGGTTCGAGGTTTGCTTTGTTAATCATGCTAGTGCGGATGTGTGCAACTCTGGCTGCACGAGTGCATACTTTAATGTAAGAAGGGTTTTACAATGGCAGAACAATGACGTGGAGGTTCCGAGTGAACCTCCACGTGTTTTTTTGTGCACCCAGGTTGTCTTAGACATTTAACAGACAATCCCAACACAGAGAACAGACTTCCTGCCTTCAGAATAAGAGAGCTGCTTGCCCTATGTTGTGTAACTGTAAACAAAATAAGCGTGTCATAAAAAAAGATCTTACAAATGCAGTTGAGATGGGTGACAACATTACAGTTTGTTAAGATTTTGTAGCAATGTGTGCAAAGGTTGATATCCCATTAGAAAAGTTAGCCAAGCTACATCCATTTCTCAAATACTGGGCAAAATTGTCCATTAATGTCAAAAAATAATCAACAATTCTAAGGATTTTTGCATTTCACATTTTATTGACTAACTCAATAAAATGGACTCATTTGGTCCATCTAGTGCCTAACCAATTTCCCAATTAATCAAAAAAAGTTTCATATTATTCGACTAAACTATTGCTTGTTTCAGCCCTAGTATCATAAATAATAAATTATGGAATTCATGTTTTATTTTCATTATTCTGAATAAGTATGCCATTATGTCAGCAGGAGCAGAAGACCATAGCTAGATAATGTAGCTCATACAAAGGGTTGGAGGAGGATGTTGGCCTGCCTTGTCAATCTTCCTTAATATTTTCCAAGATATAATAACACCAACACCAGTGGACCAACTCAACCAATAAGATGTCACCAAATGTGAGCATAACCAGGCGATACACAGTAATACCCAAAAGAAAGTATAAAGCCAGGTAAAAATCTAATAAAGATAATTAAATGTAAGCCCAGAAGCGTAAACACAGTAGAGTAAAAAAAAAATCCTCAAAGTTGAAACTTTTCTTTAGCATGAATATAGTGTTCATAATAATACCAGTCCAATGAAACTAACATATTAAGTACTGTTTTTTGTATATTTTTATTGCTACATGGCAAACAAGTTATGTTCAAGTAGGTGCAGTAGATTCTCAGAAAACAAACAAGATCCTGCATTCATGAAATGTACGCTCTTAAGGCTCTGCCTTAAGAGAAAAATAACCAGAATGGCAAAGGCTCAGACAATGATCAGCTCCAGGATAATCCATGACAGTCTGGAGTTACCTCAAAGTACTGTGATAGGTAAAAGACGTCTGTGTGAAGCTAATCTATTAACAAGAATCCCCCACAAAGTCCCTCTGTTTAAAAAAGGCGCGTGCAGAAGTGGTTACAATTTGCCAAATAACACATCTACTGGCCTAAAAAGAAATGCAGGAACATTATCTGGACTGATGAGAGTAAAATTGTACTTTTTGGGCATTCCGCGATGATTTAGCCGTCTGCCGGGTATATAATTCTACACAGGAACGTTCCTTCTCCTCACGATGGCAGCATTTCATTCACATGCTGGCAATCTCAGCGAGATTCCACATTTAATAGTAAATTCCCTTTTTATTGGCCAATTCCATCTGCAATTCTGTTAACGCGGAAATCATAGGGCCCTAGTTATGTGTATGTTAGTAGGTCCTGTAAGACAATGCAATCATACCGTTTTTAATACTGAGTCTGTTGCAGTCGCCCTGAAATTGCATAAAGAGGAAAATGGAGAATGCAGTGACATAAGAGATTACAAACAGCATGTCTTTACCATTTCCACATTGGTGTGGGTGAAACAGTTCAATTGTGGATCAGGGGTTGTTTACATGAGACCTTTTTAAAAATAACAGGGCTGTTCGCTTAGCTTTTTCACTAGGAGCACAGGTGTTCCCAAATGAAATAAACAATAGGAGCACAGAAAAAAAATAGGAGCAACGTGACATTTTGTAAATAACACTCAAGATACACAATAATGCCAATGTTCCACCTAATTTTCCAAGTACCTACAAAAATAACTTCATTCCTTGGATCTCTGTGAGTGGTATCAGACATGTACACTGTAGTATCGCACCTAAAACCATTCTGCTATATGTAGTATGAGTGGTTTTATACAGACGGCAAGGAGGATTCTGCAATGTAGCTTTCTTCATTCTCAACCTCTGACAAAACAAGCCATGTTCTCATACAATTAACCATTTAAATCTTACAGGAAACCCCTAGTTTATCATTTCATTTGGTATTTCTATTCTTGTTTACCACTGATATTGTTAAAAAGGCATAATTTTATTGACTTTCACTTTCTGTTTAAAATAATGTACATATTTCAGATACTGTTGCAAATAGTGATTTAAATCATGATTAATTCATTTGAAAAGTCTAGATAATTTTATTGAAGTGTGTAATTATTTGAAAGTCCTAAACAAAATACATATAGTTTTTGTATATGTACAACACACATTGTTTTTGCTGATTTTTTAGATAAAAGGCAAACTTATTTAACAATCATTATTTACCGTGCTGCACACACTAAACTTAGAGAGAAAAACAGACTAGTACGTAAATAAGTCGCACATGTCCACATCATTACATCATCAATGACATATTTAGGCACGCTTGAGTCTGTGTAGCTGAGGGGTTGACATTCTCGTGGTGAGTTCCCTTGTAGTTGACAATTGGCTTCTGCCAAAGAAAGAGATACCACTTCCTCATTGATTCACAAGTGCCACAGTATTTAAGTGATTCGTAGTACGGCTGAAGTATACAAGATGTCATGAGATTAGAACATGGCCATAAATAAGATGCACTGCTGTATAAGCCGCCATTTATGAAAAAGTAGTGCTTTATACACCAGAAATTAAGATGATTGTTTTAGTTTTGGAAAATGTTGGCATTATCATTTTTGTGTAAAGAATGAAAGACACAAACTTTTTAAAACGGAGCATGTCTGCATGCGTAAATAGTAGAGATCAGATCGGCCCACCATTTGTTATGCAAGGTGGAACCAAGACTTCTTCCTTAAATACTTCCATTTCCCATGGCAAACACCATCAGTCAGAATATCATAAAGTGTATCGCACTGGATATCCATCTTATTTCTATCACGCAAGACGCCAGATTCACCAAACTTGTGGAGTTTCTTGATGCCACGCTTTGTCATGCCCCATTGCAAGTATTTCTCAGATGCTTACCTGAGTTGTACAATGTTGTTTACAGCCACGTTGAAAAGCCAACTGCTGATGCTGTATCCATTAGCTTTACAACAGGTATGTGATATTTCACGACAGGAGCTATGTGAGGTTACACATATCCGTATTAGCTGATATCGGAAATTGAGAGACGGACAATATCTGCAATATCGGAGCCAATAAAGCCATTACTGGACATCCCTAATAAATATTTTGGGAAATTTAAACAAATGTTTAGTTGACCAGAAATGTAATTTAGTATGAACAAAAGGTAATAGTATTAGGGTTAAAAACATGCGCCTTAGTGAACCATGCAGGTGACTCCAGGTCAAATGTAATGTCACAAGTCCAGCTGATGTTTAGTAGGCAGCATGTTCTTCCTCTGCTACACACTCAAGAAAAATGATAGAAAGGAGGAAAAGACCATTGAAACTCACACCGCCTGGCACAGAGTCAAGGGCAAACTGCCAGCGTACTACTTTTCACTTTTCATGACAAGAGTCTGAGGCAGGAAGGGAGAGGATGGCTGAGGAGTAGGGGTTGTGGGGGGTAGCGGGGTGCGTGCGTCAG
This sequence comes from Oostethus manadensis, assembly GCA_024372805.1. Classification (NCBI taxonomy): domain Eukaryota; kingdom Metazoa; phylum Chordata; class Actinopteri; order Syngnathiformes; family Syngnathidae; genus Oostethus; species Oostethus manadensis. Next base: position 1,107,081 of record QODF01000137.1, on the reverse strand, counting down.
CAGCTCCTCGCCTGGGACTCCCTTTCCAGAAGGTGGGAAGAGCATGTGGTTCTTATCTTATCTGCTGTGTGAGAGGGCCGGAGCACGGTGGCCAACACTGACATTCAGTGGGCACCGACAGAGATGATGAACAGGCTTTGATTTGTCTCCCTTCCACTTTTCACCTCATTTATTCATCAAGCTAGAGGGGAGAGTGTGTGTATGTGTACGGTCTGTATGTGCTGACCAGCGTTGCTAAATCAATACAAGTCATTTCAAAGGTGTCGCAAAAAGATGTAAGTATCACACTGATAACACATCCCCTTGAGACTCCATGTCAGCACAGCAAATTATCATGTTGCTTTAGTGTGTAATAAATTATAGTCACATTACAGACAAATATTTATATCATCATTATTATTATTAAATTAATGTTGTGCTCAAAAATAATTACACCTCATCTTTGTTATCTACTGCATATGTCGTCAAGGTGGCATGCCTCAAATTAAATGAGCTAAAGTTCAGAAACTCCAATCAACAATGAAAACATGGTAAAAACAAACAAGTGTGTGTGTAAATTATTTTTCTTTAAATTATATTTTTTAAATCTGTATTGATGTTATCCAATGAAAAGTATCTATTTGTATCTCTTTCCCCATGAAACAAAAAAGTAATGTTTGTTGTTTTTTGGATTAAAAAAAAAAAAAAAACTCCAATTTTGTGGATCTCTGCTGGCCAGTAAGCACTAATAAATAAATAAGTAAATTAAAATATAAAATATATAACATAATGTATTTACGATATTAACTCACACAAAATAGAAGTACTTAAATGCCAGCTCTACTGAAAAATCAAGCGTCAGAACTGAAAATAAATGAATTCAGTCATTCATTTTCCATGTCGCTTGTCCTTGCCAGAGTGTTGTGGTGGTATGCTGGAGCCTATCCCAGCTGACGTTAGGGCAGGAGGCAGGACTGGCATGACTGGTCGCCAGCCAAATGCAGAGCACAAACAACCATTCCCACTCACATTCACACCTAAGGACAGTATAGAGTCTCCAATTAACCAAACATGCATATTTTGGAATGTGGGAGAAAACCGCAGTAACTGGAGAAAACATGCAAAACTCTACACAGCGATTCAAATCATTCATACACCAGTGTGGGCAGCACTGGAGGAAAGGTGGGTGAAGTGTCTTGCCCAGGGACACAGCAACAGTGACTGGGTGGAGGGAGCTAGAATCAAACAGCCAACCTTCCGGTTTCTGGATGACCTGATCTACACTGAGCCTTTGCCGCACAAAAATAATATCTGTACTAAATGTATTTGGGGCGATGATACACACACTTTGAATTCCAAATAAGTTTTTCTTTTTTTGGTCATATAGATATGGTCATACACACAATCGAAAAACCACTGCACCAACTGTGCTAACACCTCACACTTGTATGACAAAAGGAAATGCCATTTGCATGATTTCCACTTCTTTAGCCCAGGTCATTAGACATAAAGGATAGGGGCTATAAATGATAAACTGAGATGTAGATAAGACATCAGGTCCAACATCCCCTTCCATGCAAGCTATTAACTGTAATTTCACTGACATCCATACATTTTCTATATCGCTTGTTAAGGGTCCCAGGGAGTCTATCCTCAACGGACTTTGGATGAAAGGAAGGACTGGTTGCCAGTCAATCCCACTGTTATTTATTTTGAGGAGATAGCAACAACCATAATGCCTCGGAGTCAGCATCCTGTGTCCCAACCAGTGGTTTAGTGTAAGTGCTGATACACCACAACCCCTACCCGCAACCTCCTCCATCCCCCAGAGACCCATCAACCATTGGGGTCGTGTTCGTCACCGCACATCTGGACTGATGCTACAACGATGGGAAGCCGCTAATGAGAACCACAGCACTCAGATCTTGTGTCGGGTTCTTCTGTGAGTTTCAATATGAGGACAAGTTGGAAGGGAATCTACGTGTCTGTGGCCTTTTCCCATCCCCTCAGATACCAACCCCCCTGACAAGCTGACAGGGGTCAATGGATAGAGGATGGCTTGCGGAGAATGTCATCTGTTTTGCCACTAATATCATGCACTGTGCCCTGGCGCTGATGCAGTCCTGAACAGTTTTTGACATGAAAGAGCTTATTAAGCCAGTTTTCTTTAGCTTGAACTTTTTATGCGTTTAAAGCATTGGTTGTCAATCATTTTCTGTCATGCCCCCACTGACGGACAGAAATACTTTTGAGAAACTGACAGACTGAAATCAAAACTGAAGCCAACAAAATGCAACAAAATGGACAGTAGTGACGCACACGAGCGTATTTGAGAGTAGAATTGTATGCTGAGTACGACAAACTCAATGCAGGCAGGCCTGCACTAATATTGAATGTCCTCCAACTCTCAAGCACCCCAGGGGTGCGCGCCCCACTATTTGAAAGGCACTGGTTTAAAGCAACAGTCAGGGTTTTCCACCTAAAACTGTGAAATCTAAGCCACTGCAGTGGCAAAAACAGGAATTTTGTCGGTGTCCAATGAAAACCATGGCCTTCCAAATGTTGTCTTCTTTGTGTTTTAATAAGAAAAATTCAAAACTAAAAAGGAGATACAGTGGAACCTTCAAAGTCGACCACAATCTATTGTGGAAAGCTGTTGTATGGTCAATCTCCTATTGACTTATAATGATTAATATAAGACGACCCCTCCTTTTCAGCACCCACTTTTGGAAAAATATTCTTCAAGACAACATCAAAGACAAAAGTTATCTTTTTTAAAACGGTTTCAATATGAGTGAAACAACCATTTGTAAACAGTGTTTCATGTCCCTTGGGTGTTGGACAGTTCTTTGATGAGTCTGCTTCATTGATCACCATTATCTTCAAGTTAGCATCATAACTCTTCCTCTGTTGTTTGTTAATTTGTTCAACCTTTAGACTCTTTTTTTCTAGTGGGTGTCTGTGTCACGGCTGCATCTGTCTATGTCACCGGTGTGTGTGGTTTGCGTGAAAAAAAACTTCGGCTTGCTTGGGGACAAGCCGTTGGACGCACATGTACCGTATGTATAAAGCTCTGGACAGAAAAAACGCTGTCTTATATTCAGGTCAATATGTGCAAAACAATTCCCATAGGAATAAAGTCCATAAATTTGTTCCAGGCGCAATAAGATCTTAACATTGCTAATGTCTTACAAGAATACTGAGAAGTTGTAAAAACTAACATAAAGTTAAATTACTCAGGCTTAAAAGTCATCTGACAAAAAAGTAAATTGCCCGAGTGAAATAAGAATATTGCTGGAAAATGTTCTGAGGTCACAATAAGGTAGATTTTGAGTTTTATGGTTATCACACTTTCTCCTTTCCCTTTTTATTACTAGTACACACTTATGTGGTGGCATCATAAAGACACAGTAAATTAGCCAAAGCACAAAAACTAGTGGGGGTTGAGGCATATTTTTCCAGAACATTTTGGTTGCATTGTAAAATGGCACTTTTGGGGGACTGCACACAACTTTAATTACCTATTTTGCACTGACACTAATCCATCAGTATTTAAGACCACTAAAGTATGTGATCTCGGGTCACCATGGCAATGCTAAATACTATACCATGTAAAATATTTTGATGAGGTAAAATTATTGCACATTGTTTCTTTAAATAACACCGACAATGAATGATAAAAGTATAATAATGATAAAGCATTGAGGTGCTGAATACTGCCTTGGAATCTCAACATTCAGCTTTCATTTTCATACCTTGAGCATACCAAGTAGAGTGTATGTTCATATATTCAGTAATTGTGTCAAGAAACGGGAGAAGGCGTGTGGTCAAGATGTAAATGTCCAGCGTGAACTCTTCCTGCCCAGCAATATTCGGCTTTCTTCATCAAGTTAAGCAATTACTGTCGATCAAAAACTGGGTTTGAAAAAAAAAGGCCTTAGAGATCACATTAGTGTTGACCTTAAATGGCAACAGCGGTCCAACAGTGCTGCCAGAAGCGCACACAACATAAGACTACAAACAGCTAGAACTTTTAGGCTTGTGAGGTTTACAATGAGATACACAAGCGGGGACATCAACACTTGACAACCTTCAGTCCGCATTAACTGAACGCGCCTGCATCCAGTCCCAATTCAGAGAGGACAAACAATGGTAAACATGTCGTCAGTTGCTGCAAAACAAACCACAGAAAGCACAGCCCACTTCTACTCACTGGTATGTCACATGGCCTGCTCAATGCCATTGCTTTGTGTACTATAACATACTATATGACATTTTATACAGCGCTGCGTAAGCCTTAGGGCGCCATTAGAGTTGGCATTTCACTGACACTATAGTGACCATATATAGCAATTTCTCTATTTATGTTAGAATACAACCATGAGGGGAAAAAAAGCATTCGCAGGGGTGTAGGGTTGTCACGAGACACTAAACTCATGCAACGAGACGATGCACAGGATTGGATCCACAAGATGTTTTTAATTTAAAAAAATAAACAATATACCTGGCTGGCAACATTTTTGAGACCAAATAAAACACTTAAAATATATAATAATAATAACAAACTAGATAATGCAATATTTCCTTTAATATGGCATCTTTCACTCTGTAAAGTTGCGGAAATTACGTTTGTGACATGTATGTATATTCTAACAGGCAAATGGTACTGGTACGGGTACAGCAATGTGAGTACTGAAACTGGTACCTTTGCAGCATTTCTTTTCAATAGTGGTGTCAGCAATAATAGTTCCAGGGTTAGCTGAACAATACCAGTTCACTTGTTTTGTCTTTGTCTATTTTCGTCAGGGCTGTCCAGCTGTCCTTTGAGATTTATAATTTAAAAAAAACTTTTTTTTTAAAAAAACACATATATTTAAAAACAAGTTTTTGTATTTTTTATTTTAATTAATTTTTACTATCAATATTTTCGTTATTTACATCATGCCTTTTTTGCTCTATTTGTCCACTTTTGCTGAGTGTTTGGTAATTTTCTATCTATTTCACTTACTGTGTGTTTCCAATAATGCCTTGCACATTGCCACTTGCATATCACATAAATGATCATTCATAGTAGTGATGCCATAGTACTTTGTTCTTGTGAGAAATCTTTTCTCCAAAAAAGAAATCTTGTCACGTTTTAATCTCACAATATCGCGACACTCATAGTATTTTGTGTTATTTAGTGTAATGTCTGACTTCTCCTTATATACCTAAAGGGAATGAAACTCAATCTAATGTCATAAACATTGGATGTAGACAATAACAAGAGAAAGGTTGTTATATCCAAAAGTTGAAAATGTATAACATATTGTATAAAAATATTCATGATACTGTATAATGAGTTAATGTTTTAATTTTAATAATGATTTGGAGTGAATGAGAAAGTGCAATAGGAACATGTAGCTCTCTTCGACCACATGGTGATTTATTAACAAATGCATCGTACAACACAGAAGCAAAACAACCAATGTTGTAGTTAATTAAATAATGCCTTCATGGCAATTGTGGCACACGTGAGTTTCAAACCAAAAGCTGAACATTTTAAAGTGCAAATAGAGGTAGATTGTCTGGCTTAATATGAAATGACTGAGAATATTTAGAAATAAGTATAACAATTTGCTCATGATAGGGGAACACGCACCCCTGGTTGGTAATCCATTAGAGGGGGGGGGGGGGTATTTGGGAGCAAATGATGACTACAGAAAATACATTTCTGTATTCTCATTTTAATAAAAAATTTCATGGTAATCAGTGGTGTAAACACAAACAATACACTTCTCATGTTTGCAAAAGCACAGAATACTTACAAAATAAATGCATTTATTACCCGACAATATAGGGCCACAGAGACAAATTAATCATATAAAGCTTGTGAAAAAAAATTTAAAAAACAATATGATAAAAAAATACAACTGCTTTATAGGAATATTCATTCATTCATTCATTTTCTATACCGCTTATCCTCATTAGGGTCACGGGGATGCTGGAGCCTATCCCAGCAGACTTTGGGCGAGAGGCGGGGTACACCCTGGACTGGTCGCCAGTCAATCGCAGGGCACATATAGACAAACAAACATTCACACTCACATTCATACCTATGGACAATTTAGTGTCGCCAATTAAACTAACATGCATGTTTTTGAAATGTGGGCGGAAACGGGAGTACCCGGAGAAAACCCACACACGCACGGGGAGAACATGCGAACTCACCACAGAGATGCCCAACAGAGATTCGAACCCTGAATCTCCTGACTGTGAGGCCAACATGCTACCCATTCAGCCACCGTGGGGCCCCTTTTTAGGAATATGAGAATAAAAATAAAAACTGCCCATTGTTTTGCTCATGTAAACATAAAACACTGCTGATGGAATTTCCTCGCACTGCATGTATGCTTCGTCGTCACTCACATTCCAAGAACAGCACATCTCCAAACAGCTTCATTGTCAGACGAGTTGCAACTGAAAGGTCACTTGGACTCAGTGATGGAATATCTGGAGTGGCGTGACAGTGTGTGTAAGGCTGTATGCGCTCATTACAAACACTATGATATGCAATGTAGCCCTGTAGAAAAGTCTATTTTATACTGTGACTGCACATGCACTACAAGAGCCAAGCCAATGCATTTAATCCGGGGTAGTACTACAAAAGAGGAGAGTATTTGATGGCGGAAGGTGTATGACTTTTGAAGGATGTTGAAACAAGTTGTACAAGCAAAGCAACTAGCACTAACTTTACAGGGATCATGATTTTCATTTATCAGTGTCTTATACTGGAGGTGCATTTGCATGCAGAAGGTAATGTATGTTACATTGTTTTACATTTTCATGTGCATCCCATAACACATTTTCCTCTTCATGTGGGATTGAAAGCCATGTCCCATGTTTTACTAAAGCACACAATGAGCAAATGAGCCGGCTGCTTGGCTACCCGTTGAGGACGCATCAATGTGTCATTCATAAAGTTAAGAGGTCCAATTGGGCTCACGTGAGGAAGCAAGACGTCAAAAATGCCCTGTTGCTGCGCACGCACACTCTCCGCAGCATCATCCTTCTAATGTACCAAGCTGAAACACGAAGGAGTGCCAAAGTGTACCTACTTGCACCCAGGAAGCAGTCCGTTAACCTTCTGAAACAGCTTGTCGAAGACGGACCATCTTCCATGTCGGACTGTGAGCGCAAACTGAGAGAGGAGCCGCGGAGAAAAGTGCGCCTCTGAGGAGCAAAGCCAGATCAAAATATAGTAATACAAAAAAAAACCTACTCCGACGTCCTCAAGTTAGGAAGGGCAAGAGCGTAGTGTGCTGGCCCCCGCCGCCGCCGCCACCGCACCTCCACCAGCGCTATGACCCTGCACCGCTGGCCGAGGTGTAGCTCCAGTCGGTCCGCCTCCACGGCGTGTAGCTCGGCGGTGGTTGTGCAGCAGCAGACTGGCTGGGCGAGCACCAGGGACCGCGCAGGAAGCGCAGTCAGATACACGCACACGCCTATACGCTCATGCGCGGAGGCGTGAAAGAGGAAGAGAGAAAGCGCGCGGTGTCAAGTTTGCCCGGAGCAAACATTTTCCGATTTTTTGTTTCAAAATAAAAGGGCGCTTGTACTTTTCCTCCTTATTGGTGGGAAATGGGAAAAAGATGGATGAGGTTCAAAAGAGGGTCGAAAAATCCGATGTACTCAAGCGTGGATACCCGGGTATGACCGAGAGTCAAACTGGAGAAACATTTGTTTGTACAAATCTATCACACAGAGACTTGTTTGCCACTTCAGGGTTGAAACGAGAGCAATCATGGAGAGCAGCTTTGATTAAAAAAAAAAAAGTAAAAAACAGGTTTCGCTACACATCTTAAATTCAAGCCAGGGTCTCTGCCAGGCTTCTGTCAGGCAGCTGCCAGCTGCAGACACAGGAGCAGGTTTATGTTCCCCTGCCTATAACTATAAAAATGACAGCATCAAGGCTAGCTTTGTAATGGCCCTGCCAAAACCTAGGTGTAAATCCAACTCAAAATCTCTGCAGTGACCCGTGCACAAGAAATGTACTTAAACTTAAGAGATAGTTTGGATTTTTTGACATAAACTTGTATGACATCCCCATCATTAGTGTAGTACATCAACAGTCACTCCCCCACCCCCACCCCAATTCGTCCCCATGAGTCCAGTTCTGGTCAGATTTTGGTGATGAAGAATGTCGATCCAGTTAGTTGCTGAGATCATGTAAGTAAATCATCATGCTTCTCAAAACAATAAGCATTCAAAAGAGTAATACATGTGCAAAATGTATCCATGGCGCTTATCCTCATTAGGGTCATAAACTTCTAAAGTCACTAGGCTTTGGTTTCTCTTCCGTCGTATCAATACGCGCTATTGACCGTCCATTGTTGTGTATTGATGAGGATGGCTGCAATGGCTTTACATACTGTATGTGTTGCACAGTAGATGATCAGCCATCCATTTGTGATGTCTCAAGTTTTTGAGGGGTCATTACTCTTTTGAATGTGTATTGTTTTGAGAAGCAAAATGTTTTACTTATGTGAACTCAGAAACTAACCAAATCTACGTTCTTTATCACCAAAGTCCAGCCACAACTGGACTCACGGGACGAATTGGGGGGTAAGTCACTGTTGATGTACGCAGGGGTGGCCAACCAGTCAGAGATCAAGAGCTACATTTTTTTTGCTGTGTTACTTCAAAGAGCCACATTATACACATGAGCATCATTCCCTCCTCACACAGTCCCTTTAAGAAATTCCAGGTCGATGTTAGTGTGGAGTAAGCTTAAGTGTCGCTGAAGATTTGAAGCTTTGAAATGCGATAAAGACGCCTGACACAAAATAGTGGCAGAGTGGCTTGCTGTTGCACTCAACAAAAAATATGAGTGCTCCCACTCTGGTAAAAATGCCCTGTGTTCATCCGCAAACCTTTGTTTAACAGTGCATTTTTCCCCTGCCATTTTGAGAGCGAATTTGACTAATTATTTTCCCGAAAAATCACAATCCAACCCAAAAACGTACCTGGAAACTAATTTCATTCAACGTGCATGCGGGTTTTGTGAAAATACTGTAATAAACTCAAGCAAAGTGCACACGCGCATTACAAAACATAAACTTTGATATGCTTTCATGCTTTCATAAGAGCCGCATATAACCAGGCAAAGAGAGCTGTGGGATCGCCCCCCCCCCCCCCGGTACTACACTAATGATGGGGATGTCATTCAATTTCATGTCAAAAAATCCCAACTATCGCTTCAAAGGGCATAGAAAGTGTTTTTTAAATGCCATGTTTTACTCCAGTATATGTAAGCCCATTCAAATCATTTTACAAAATTTGGTTGTAATAGCAAGCCTATACATAAAGTTATGCATGTTTAAAAAATTCAGAAATGTGAATTTGTGCCCACAGGAACTTTAAGGTAATTACTTAGTTGACCGCTAGGGGGCGAGTCGATTTCGTCATATTTGCTACAAGCCGGAATCAGCCGAGGTAGTCAACATGGAGGCGAGTGATGAAGGAAGCAGTGATTTCCAGGATGTTTTTGTCCATAGCAAGTCGCATTTGGAGGTTGAAGCTTATATGTTTGAAGCAGTCGTACACCAGGAACACGAGGATGAAGACGTTTCCAGTGATGATGTTGAGGAGGAAGAAATAGAGGAGGAAACAATGACTGGCAAGTTGCCATCTTTTTTGTTTACATAACATACGCTACATGTACATCATTCAGTAAGCCGTCCTGGCCTAGAAAAACAAACGCTAACATCTATAAGCTATCCTTACCAGTCCATGTGTTTACTAGCTCCTTTTCTAAAAGCCTGCAGATTTTCTATTCATGCCAAGCATATTCATTTACCAATTTACTTTTTTTTTTTTTTATGTACTTTGCTTTTTAAGTGTCAATGTGACAAGCGGTGTGCTCCTCAAACATTGGGGACAATTTCAATGTGTTGTTCTGACTATTCTCCAGTCATGGCAAAGAAGGAGGAATTTGAGCCAGATGTTCTTAAAGGCGTTGGATCAGCTGGAAATGCGTAGTACCGCGTACCATCCTTTTCTTTTGTATTGTGGCGAGTACCTTTTGTGCAGTTTGGAGCTGCACAAAAAAACATTTTTTCCCCAAATCGAATAAAAGCAGGTAAAAATAAATTTCCAAGCACAAGAAAAGCATGCTGTGATTGTGTGCCCTGTGTGGTACACATTCGTCTGTGGCAAATTGTCGAGCAAATATTAATGAGACGAGATGATACATGAGGTTGGGTCTACAGGAACAAGATGAGACACAATCCATCCATCCATCTATTTTCTTCCCGAGGTCGGCTTGCGGGGGGAGCACCTCTAGGGGAAGCCTAGAGGTCCCTCTCCCCGGCCACTTTGTCTAGCTCTTTCCCAGCGGATGCCGAGGCGTTCCCAGGCCAGCTGAGAGACATAGTCTCGCCAACGTGTCCTGGGTCTTCCCTGAGGACTCCTACGGGTTGGACGTGCCCTGAACACCTCCCCAGGAAGGTGTTCGGGAGGCATCCTAAACAGATACCCGAGCCATCTCATCTGACTCCTCTCAATGCGGAGGAGCAGCGGTTCTACTCCGAGTCTCTCCCGGATGACAGTGCTTCTCACCCTATCTCTAAGGGAGAGCCCAGCCACCCTGCGGAGAAAACTCATTTCGGCCGCTTGTACCCGCGATCTTGTCCTTTCGGTCACTACCCAAAGCTCATGACCATAGGTGAGGGTAGGAACGTAGATCGACCGGTAAAT